>VYZX01019839.1:324798-388949 GCA_013401335.1 Brachypteracias leptosomus | reverse complement strand
GGCCCTGCCCCATCCCAGACCCCGGGGCTCCCTTCGGCCGGTGCTGCCCCGAACCTGGACTGGGAGGGAGAAGGTGGGGCCCGGGCGGCCCCGACCGAAGGTTCGCCGTCCCTGGTGCCGTTCGATTGTGTGCCCGTTGTCGTGTCGGTGGCCCCACGGGCCGCGGGGGGATCTGAAGCCGGCAGTGCACGGTAGAGGTGGCCCTTGGCGTTGTGTTTTCCTCCTCCAGGGACAGTGAGGAAGAGGAGCAGCCACAGCCGGAGGCCGGCTCCAGCAGTGGACATGGTGAGTGCTTCCCGCGGCCTGGTGTGTGCTCCATGGCCAGGCCCTGGGCCTGACCTCAGTGTTCGAAGGCTTTCCACCACTTTGCATCGACTGGAAGCACCCCTCCACCGTTTTCCTCCCCCTTTCCTCCTTGGTGTTAGCTTGGAGCTGTGCCATGGTAACCCAGGATGAGGGCCTGGTCTCGCAGTGGTGATTGTCCATTGTTGATAAGAGGAGGTTAACTGAACTTACCTCCATCCTGGGCCTTCAAGGTTTCCGGCAAGCCTGCTTGTATCTTCTCTGTAGCTGCTGTGGGAGTGTGGGTCTAGTTCCCTTCTGTGTCACCTGGAAGAGCAAGTTACTGTAGAAACTAAGGGGGAAGATCCAGGTTTGGATCTTCTCGTACGTCTTCTCCTCTTGCAGAGAACAGGCCTTCATCCACTGAGCTGGAGGAGATGGAACTGCTAAACAGGGCCTTAGAGAAGGCACTGAAAGTCAGGAGGAGCATCTTGAAAACTGCATTAGAGGCCCAGGGAGCTACAGAAGAGAAGTCTACAGGTGAAAGATCTGCTGCTGAGCAGCAAGCACCTGTAACTGTTGAGGTTGTTCCTGAGAGCACAAAGGTGAGAACTGTAAGCAAAAAGCTTGCCTCTTTGAAGAAGCTTTCTCCATACCAGCTCAAAGCACCTTATAGGACGGACCCAGATGTGAAAAAACTGCAAAGGAAAGATCCAGCCAGATGTGTTTCTCAAGGTCCCAGAACAGCTGCAAAGAGCTCCTCAAAAGGGGTGACTTGCAAACAAGGCAGGAGTCAGAGGACAACAGTCAGGGCCAATTACAGAGAGGTCTGTGTTCCTGCTGAACCCCAAAAGACACCTGGCTTGTCTACACCTGCCCTGAATGAGCAGCAAAGTGTTTCTGTAGGGAATTCAGTGAGGGGAAAGAACTCTGTAGCTGCTGGCAAGCAGTTACTTGACGCAGGGAAGAAAAGTTGTGGTTTCCTGGAAGAATCCACCAAAAGGAAGGACCCTGCAACTGAAGGTGCATTGGGAAGGAGCATCTCACCTCAGGCAGTCACCCTGCAGGAGAAGGGGTAAGTGCTGGGAGATGGGCACCTCTGTCTCCCTCTGCTTTACACATCTGCAAAGCATGGGCTCGCCTGCTGCTCTGTAGGACCCAGCTTGGTTTCACCACTCCTCAAATCCTTCTCAAGAGGAAGGATCTTTTATGGCCTTTGTTGTGATTAAGTGTTTTTGTTTTAAGGGTCTACTTTTGGATGGCTGGGACTTTGAAAGGCTTTTAATTAAGACTTTTGCTGTTTCCTAGCCCCCTGTGACTATTTTGGAAAGTGAAACAGTCTCTATAGAGCTTTCTTGAGCCTTAGTTTTCCTATGAGGGCACTTTCTAATACAGGTTATTGATTATTTATTTATTTTTACATGATGATACACAACACATGAATTCTCTCTCTTATATGCCCAGTGCTGTTTGGAGAGATGGCATCTGAGTTTAATACTGTCTTCTTTAATCTATAAGATACTCCTTGTGTAACTACACAAATTGGTATTGACTAGAATGCAATTTTTTCAAGTGTTTGATGTAGGAAGAATTATCAAGTGGATGTTATTGAGATTCTCTGTGGGAAAAGTGGCAAAATAATGCTTAGAAGATTGGCTCTGCATTCAGAACAGCCTGTCTTCTTTAAATAATTTCTGTATTCTTTCCTTAAAGCAAAGGGTACACAGAAAACAGTGAAGTTCAGATTTGATATTTGATATGTGTCTGTCCCTGGAAAATATTGAGAAATAGTTGTCTGCCGCAACCCGACTGTTGTATTTGTGCAAGGAGGAAGTTATGACTGTTGACACAGTGCTGGAATGGACTCAGGACAGTGACAGTTGCTGGAGGAACAGGAATCTGGATTCAAATGTTTATTTACTTAAAATCCAAACTGTGGTCTTGCATTCATGATCTGCATGTAACTCTGGCTGTTACTGCCAACCCGCATGGGTTTGCAATAACAAGTTGGGGATTATTCTACTCTGGGGTTAAGATGCCTATTCCCAGGAAAGCTGAAATGACCCTCTCCCATTTCTTTGTGATATGGTGCTAAGCAAAGCAGCCTGGGCGTGCAGGTATGGCGGCAGAGTCGGGGAGATCTGCTTTTGCTCACATCTCTATTGATCAGCTTCCCTGAACGTGTGGTTTCCATGTCTGCCTTGTCAGGGCTTTGCTCCCAGCTTCTCACCTTGGATGAACTTCTGATGGCAGGTGGGAAGATGCAGGAGCTCTCCCAGGTCAGCACAGTGACTCTTGTGGAGATGAATGGGCAGATTGAATCCGCCATTGGGGAATCAATCTGCAGGGTTGCCGACATATTCTATTACAGCTAAATTAATTGGAAACTTAGACAAAATGACATTTTCTCTTTTTGAAGACAAGGCTCCACTGTTCTCTGGCACTCAGGATTGATGCTTCTCTTGTTTTGCAGGTGCCAGCTGAAGCTTCCCCTTCCCTACAGGAAAGCCTATTCCCGGAACTCCAGGTAAGCCCAGCCTGATCAGCCCAGGACTACTCTCTGCTGAAGGGCTGTGAGGAGGAGTCAGACAGGGGAGACCTGGCTAGTTTGTGGGGCACAGGGAGACACTGATCCCATGTTGCGTGTGGCCTGAACCACAGAGAAGGAGCAGTCCCATACAGCATGTCTCTGCAAGGCTGCTTCTGAGGATAAGTGTTTTCATGTTATTCTAGCTGCTAGTGTAACTTCTGTTTTCAGAAAGCGAATCCCTGTTAATCCCGAGTTGTAAAGGTGCTGGAACATTTTAACCACGGGTTTAATAGCCCTGGAGAACTCTCTGCTGATAACGGGTAATTGTTGAAGGCAGGCAACCCTGGGGGTGGGTGCCTGTGTACCCTGTGCAATGAAAGTCCCTCGGGTGGTTGCTGACCTGAATTGCTCTTCTGGGGTACCTCTAGCCTGGAAGCACTGCAGCTGGATGTGTTTGAGACCAAGTCCTGCTGATGGACTCTCTTAGAGCCAGTTAGTGGTTTGCACCACAGGTGTAGGTGGTTGGGTTTCTGGTGAACTTGGTGTTCTTGTCCCTTCTCCACTTCTCTCCAACTGTTTCTCACCATTTCCTTTGAGAAATAGGACACTAGGTTGGACGTTTCACTTAAAGGGTTGTCAAGGCCTGTCTCACACTGCCCAGGGCAGTGGTGGAGTCCCAGTCCCTGGAGGGATTTCAAAGCTGTGGAGGTGTGGTACTGAGCGACACAGTTTATCAGTGGACTTGATAGAGTAGGTTTACTCAATCATCTTAAAGGTCTTTTCCAACCTAAATGATCCTATGAGATCTTGTGTCAAGGTTTAGATCCAATCCACCTACAAACAGATGCTCTCTGTTAACCCTTCTTTCCCCCACCCCAATTAGAGAAAAAGAAAGAGGATAAGGGAGGGAGACTTATGGCCCTCTCCCCTCCCAAATGGGAGAGGAAGGGAATGAAAGGGAGAGAGGCTTCTGGATTAGAAAACTAAAACAGCTTTAATGAGATAATGATAATAAAAGGGAATATATACAAAATGGGTATCAAACCCAACCTCCCCCAATGGCAGTTACGTCACCATCACCACTGAGGCTATAGAGCACTGGCAAATTTCCAGACTGAGCTCAGCAGCTGTTGGGAACTGGGTTCAGGAGCTGGGTTCAGGAACACATGAATCGGGATTGAAGGCAGGGCTGAGAAGTGAAGGCCGAAGGGAAGGGTGGTTGTCCACCGAAGGAAGGAGGAAGGCCCAAGGAAGGGATGAGTAGGAAGCCTAAGGGCCGAGACCCTCCTGATCCCTCAGCTTTATACTGAATATGATGTATATGGGATGGAATACCTCGCTGGTCAGTTTAGGGTCACCTGTCCTGGCCACTCCTCCTCGCAGATGCGGCCTTTCACTTTCTGCACCCCCTGATGTGGTACACAAGATCTAGCAGTGACCTTGGTCTGCACACCAATCCTTGGTAGTAACTCTAAACATCAAATGTTGTCACTGCTAGAAGCAGACACTGTCTGCAAAAACATGCTGTGAGCTTCAGAGAGTGCAGTTAGTTAGCAGAGACTCAGATGAAAAGTAAAATTACTGAACAGAATTGGTTTGGTTCTAACTCAAACCAGGACAGCTTGCCATAATTCAGCATATTTCTCATTATATGGTTTGTCCAGATATTAAGCTTAATTCTGGCTATAGGTCCTTGTACTCCCCTCAAGAATCCCTCCTCCTCTTGGGAACTATAATTTATTAGACACCAATTTGTTAGTTGCCCTTCAGTGAGTTGTAAAGGCTCAATTCACTTAATTTTAACTTGTAAATTGAGCCTTTTGGCATCCTAATCAAGTCCTGTGTAATTTGTCACTGAGCTGAAGAGTGTAAGTCTGAAAATAACCTCTGCTCTAAAGATCCCTTATAAAGGGAATGCGTCTTGCCTGGTAACTTCTGTTCCATTAACCTCACTATTTCTTTGCATAATACATTTTTGAAAACTGCAGTTTCTATCATGATTTAAAAGATGTGTTTGGCTGGAGAGAACATTCATGCACACTCAGGTTAGACAGTCATGTGCTGCAGAACTATTTTAAGCTTCTTCCTGATGGCTCCTCACTGACCATGACAGGTTGTGGGAGACTGGCTGAGGTGTCCTGGCTCTTTAAAGCAGCCCTTTACTGAAAGGATATTATGGGGACTGTGTATCAGTAGGGATGTTGAACTGAGTGAAATGCACCTCTTTGGTAGTGTTATTTGTGTAACACTTTCCTTAAAAAAACTGGACTCTGATCCAAGGTCCTGGCTGGCTTACCCGTGATACTGTCCTCAAACCTCTTATTTTGTGTCCCTGGTACTGATGTATTGCAGTTGTGCTTCTTGCCAAACATACCACTTTGTCCAAACAAAACCAGGAAAAAAAAGGATTAAAGGAGAGTCTTGAGGAAGTTTGCTGTGGTAAAAGCTAGAGTGAGAATTTGTCCTGTCTGTTCAGTTTTGGGTTTTTTTTGTTGTTTTGTTGTTTTTTTACACATTCTCTAAATGTACAGAACTTGCCTCTCAAGAAAGGAAGGAAAGATTTGTTGTTTCCTATGAGATAAAAATGTAGGTAGGGCAATGCAGAACTTGTGATGTACTGCAGGTTCACATTCTGCTTACGGAAATGTTTGTCTCTTCTGATGGCTGTAAATCTCACCCCTCAAACCAAGCTGAGATATAACATGGGTGTTTTGCAGCATCTAATGCTTTCTACAGGGTATTGTTGTTGATCTAATCCCAACTATCGAAACTAAGGGGGTAATGGTTAGTAAATAACCTGTATAATAGGGGTGAGGAAGGTGCTTGTATTTGAGACATTGATATTGGAGCATAACTCCTCCACCTCCTGCCTTGGGAGAAAAGCTCGGGAGGGACTTCTTATGAGGACTTGTGGTGATAAGATGAGGGCTAATGGGTTCAAACTGGCAGACGTGAGATTTAGATTAGAAACTAGGAAGAAATTCTTCACTGTGAGGGTGGTGAGACACTGGCACAGGTTGTCCAGGGGGGCTGTAGATGCCTCAACACTGGATGTGTTCAAGACCAGGTTGGATGGGGCTTTGAGCAACCTGGTCTAGTGGGAGGTGTCCCTGCCCAATGCAGGAGGTTGGAACTAGATGATATTTAAGCTTCCTTCCAATCAAAACCATTCTATGGTTCTATGCACCTTCTGAATTTCCAGGACACGTGAGAGATGTCTCTGCCAGACAAGTGCAGATGCAGCAGCTGCAAGGAACTGTTTTATAGAGAGGATCCAGACAACTGTATCCTTTCTCAGCTCACTACCCCCTTGCCCAAGCACATGGTGCGGTACTGCAGGCCCCAGGTACAGTCATTCTGTAGCATGCTCCCATGTGGAGAGAGTTATCCCTCCAATAACAGGAGTTCAGGCTAGGTCTCTAGGACATGGGTTGTTTCTCATAGTGTAGCTCTTCAGCAGTCATAGAACTTGATGCAGACAAACAAGGCCACAAGGTGAACATGCCATACAGAGCTGTGCTGTCCTCCTCTTCCCCCTGCAAAGCCACTTCACGGGCTGCTCGCCTTCTGCCCCTGGTTTCAGCTACCCAGGGCTTGGGTTAGTGCACAGTGGTGTGAAACTTCCTTAAACTGCTGCTGTTTGAGTTCTGTTCACCAATGCCAGCCTTCAGTCCTGCAGAGATAGAGGAGGAATTAAAGGTCCTCCAGGATGTTCCCTCTCTTCTGAGCCAGTATGTGGAAGCTGAGCCTACAGGTAAGGAGAAAAGGTGGGTGGAGGGGGCAGAAGGTGAAATAAGGATGATTTCAGTGGCTTCCAATTCCATGTGTCTTGTGTTGTTGGTATGTGCTGGGCATAAGGGACAGGAACATTCTCTGCCTAAACTGAGGGCTAATGGACCCAAGGCCACTCTAGAAACTGGTATTTAGGAGGAGGTTTCAGGATGCTTATGCCTACTGGTTTTTCTCTGCTTCCCTTCTAGACCATTCCACTCTGCAAAGAGAGTATGAAAGTGTCCTGACCTTGGAGGGTTTGCAAACGGCAGTTTCCCAGTGCCTGCATAAGCTGCAGCTCCTGCGAGCAGGTGAGCCAGTCCCTGCCTTTGTAGTCAGGTAGGAATGTGCCCATCGTGGACCTACGTAATTTTTCTAATGGCACTGTAGAGTGTAAAGCTCTCTGGTGACAAAGCAAGCCATGGTATCTGTGCCGCTGATCTGTGTTCAGAAAAGGCTTGGGACTAACAGCTGCAATTCAGGATGGCTGGTGAGGAAGCTGTTGAAGATGGGGGAGACCGTGTGTCATTGCTTAAGATGTCCTGATGTGTGCAGAGCTTACCCTGTCCATTAGTCATCCATTTCTAGGAAGTAGATCACAAATAACCTGTGTATTTTTAACATTGCCAATTTTACCCTGGCAGCTGTGGAGTCGCAGAGGAGACTGCACCCAGACTGTGCTGATGACTTCAGAAGCTGCTCTCCAGCCTGTCCTCCTCCCCAGGGACAGCCATGTGACAGCACAGGAATCCTGGCTGTGCCTCTCCTCTATTATTCCAGTTTCAAGGAGCTAAGGGACCTGTTTGCCTTGAAGCTGCAAGTGTCAATGCTGTACCAAGAAATTGCCTTACAAAAGGTGTGTCTTCAAAAGTGCTAGTAGGTCTACAAGAAGGCAGTTGTTGGGCAACAGCTGGCATACAGGACCTTGATGATGGAGTAGCAGATCTCCCAGTGATGTTTCTAGGTTTATGCCTCATTTCCAAGTCCCATCAGTGACTTGCTTATTGTAGATGAATGGACTTACTTTAAGGCCAGAGCAGAGGCCTTTAAATGTGTGACCCTTCTCCTGATAAGGGTTTTTTTTAGCTACTCTGAAAGAGTATGGCAGTGGAGGATGTTGTTGGCAATGTCTGGGGACCCCTTTTGGCAGCCTTTTACAGTCCCTACTCTGTCATTCTCACCTGCATGACCTCTAGTAAGCTCCTCTACTCTGTTACTTTCCTTCCAAATCTCAGACCACTGTGCTGTTAATCTTGACTTCACTGTTCTGAAGCTGCCTGTAAGAACACAATCTCTTCACCAGCCTGAGCAGAGCAGCAGCAAAGGACAGAAATCACATCCAGTTCCTTGACCTAGCCTTTGCTGTTGACCTGAATGGTCGAGGCTTTGGAAAGGCCATTTTTTGTAAGCCAGGGAAGAGTTACTAGTAACTGGCCACACTTCAAATGGTGCTTCAGTGAGTTATGAGTTGTGAGGTTTTGGGTTTTGATCTGCCCAGAATGAATTAGTGACCAAAGCCTGCTGCCTCTGATGCTTTGTTGAGTGACTTAACTTCCTATGCACATGTATCTAAACAGGTGCTTTGTGCTGGGTGAGCTCTGAGTGTCTGCAGCACCTCTATGCAGAGTGTGCAAGATAGGTGAAATTCTTGGAACAGGTAAAGTGAAGGGACTTGGTACAAGATAAATACCCTGGGAAAGGATGTATGTATTACTGGGCCAAGTGTGTCCATTGCCTTTCCATGGAGGAATGCCAAGAATCATAGAAACTCCTAGTAGCTCTTATCATGTCTTTGTTTCCTCTGCTCTTAAGCATCAGGAGCAGGCCAGGCAGATGGAAGAGTTGCAGCTTTCTCTCAGGAAGCAGAGCAGTGTAGCACTCAATGTGCCAACTTTCCTCTTAAGTAGCTTTCACATCTGCAGCCCTTAACTCTTCTCAGATTAGCAACTGTGTCCTGCTTCCTTGTCCCGGTGCAGAGTTCTGTGGAAAACAGGAAAGGGAACCCCCTGCAGATACCTCATACTCTATTCTGTTTGGGTTTGTTTCAACCACTGAAAAATGCTGTGAGGGAGGTGACTGACATGTGCAGAACCTTGTCCTCTGACTGGAAGTTCACCTGTGCTTGGGTTGTAAGTCACAGTTGAAATCCCAGAGCTTTGAGCTACTCATGATGCTGTGACAGGCCAGTGAGTTGTCTGGGAGCATGGACTGAGAGTGTGAGCTAGGCTTAATAAACCAGGGGCCAGGCTGGGGAATGTTGGACAGCTTTAGCATCCTCTGTACCCATGCTGCTGGGGAGGTGTGCAGCTCTACTCTGTTTGGGCTGGAGTTGGCCACTTGCCCAGCTGTCTTGGACAGCCCAACTGGAAGGTGACAGGAACAGTCATGAGTGAAGGGTTGAACTTACCATTGGGTCAGTAGGTACCTCGCTGTGTGGTTGCAGAGCTCCTGAATCAACACCAGCTTCAGCTTCTTGCAGGATGCTCATCTCATGCCAGTGCTGGGCCATATCTGCAGCAGAGGAGAAGCAGTGCTCTTTATCTCACTGCTCTGGGAACACTGGGTGGCTGCTGGTGTGCTTCATGAGCAGAGGATGAACTCTGCCTTTAAATGTGACAAAAGAAAACACCTTGCTAACAATTAGTATGCTATTAATCATACTGCTTGGCTTAGATTTCACTTGTTACGCAGCCACTGCATTTCATGGAATCCTAAAAGTCCTGTTGGCTCTAGTGACATGTCTCCTTTGCTCCTGCCCAGGTCATGATGGTAGAACTGCTGCCTGTCCTGGAATCCAGGCTTTACCCAGAAGCCTCTGCAGCTCAGCTGTACCGGGCGATCTACACACAGCTCTGTGAAGGAGGCAAGCAATTCCCTGTGTTGGTGCAAGACAAGCTGGCGGACTGAGCTGGTGGCAACCTCCTACTAGCCATTCATATAACCAGAGGCGGTTTTAAGCAATAAATATTTTCTATTGACTTTCTTACTCTGCCTGTTTGTCCAACTAAATTTCAGGGTTTGGGGATTTTGTTGCTTTTTTTCTTTTTAATGTTATTATGGCCACTAACTCTGAGGTTTTGTGAAGTACCTTCAGGACTTCATGGATACTGTTTTTGGCTTTTCTTTGGCTAGCTCTAGATTCTTGACTGCCTCAATGTGACACCAGGCTTATACATGCAGACAGTGTAGCTAACAATAAAAATTATTTGTAGTGATCAGATAGCAACAGTAGGGTGTGGCACAGCCTTCCAGCATCTGAAAATCCAGAGAACCTGTGCTGCTGCTTTCTTATTACTCTGTTCACCACTTGACATATAACCAGCATTTTAGTGGTCACTGTCTAATATTCACTAACAGTGAGTGTTTTCAGGGATGGGGCAACAGCCACCTCTCTGGGCAACCTTGGCCAGGATCTCACCACCCTCAGTGTCAAACATTTCTTCCTTCTCTCTCTTTTAGTTTAAAACCATCACCCCTTGTTCTGTCCCAACAGGCCCCGCTAAAAAGACTGTCCCCACCTTTCTGACAGGCCCCTTGAAGTACTGAAAGGCCATAAGAAGGAGTTCCTAGAGCCTTCTCTTCTCCAGGCTGAACAACCCCAACTCTCTCAGACTGGCCTCATAGGAATCAGTCTTGTCAGTCACATTGCTGCTTGGTTCAGGGTCCCTTCAGGGAGCTTCTTGACTTGCCAGGCTCTTGTGTAAGGGGCAAAGCCTAGTTGGAGGCCTGTATTGAGTGGAGTCCCTCAGGGGTCAGTACTGAAACCAGCACTATTCAATATATTCATCAGTGACCTGGGTGAGGGAACAGAGTGAACTGTCAGCAAGTTTGCTGATGATACAAAGCTGGGAGGAGTGGCTGACACACCAGAAGGCTGTGCTGCCATTAACTGANCTTCCTTCTCTCTAGTCTAAATCTCCCTCTTTTAGTTTAAAACCATCACCCCTTGTTCTGTCCCAACAGGCCCCGCTAAAAAGTCTGTCCCCATCTTTCTGACAGGCCCCTTGAAGTACTGAAAGGCCATAAGAAGGAGTTCCTAGAGCCTTCTCTTCTCCAGGCTGAACAACCCCAACTCTCTCAGACTGGCCTCATAGGAATCAGTCTTGTCAGTCACATTGCTGCTTGGTTCAGGGTCCCTTCAGGGAGCTTCTTGACTTGCCAGGCTCTTGTGTAAGGGGCAAAGCCTAGTTGGAGGCCTGTATTGAGTGGAGTCCCTCAGGGGTCAGTACTGAAACCAGCACTATTCAATATATTCATCAGTGACCTGGGTGAGGGAACAGAGTGAACTGTCAGCAAGTTTGCTGATGATACAAAGCTGGGAGGAGTGGCTGACACACCAGAAGGCTGTGCTGCCATTAACTGAGACCTGGACAGGCTGGAGAGTTGGGTGGGGAGAAATCTAATGAAATACAAGGGCAAGTGTAGAGTCTTGCATCTGTGAAAGAATAACCCCACATACCAGCATAGATTGGAGACCGACCTGTTAGAGAGCAGCACAGGGGAAAGGGACCTGGTGGACAGCAGGATGACCACGAGGCAGCAATGTGCCCTTGTGGCCAAGAAGGCAAATGGCATCCTGGGGTGTATTAGAAGGGGTGTGGCTAGTAGGTTGAGAGAGGTTCTCCTCGCCCACTACTCTGCCCTGGTTAGACCACATGTGGAATATTGTGTCCAGTTCTGGGCCCCTTAGTTCAAGAAGGACACAGAACTGCTTGAGAGAGTCCAGCGCAGAGCCACTAAGATGATTAATGGAGTGGAGCATCTCCCTTACGTTGAAAGACTGAAGGAGCTGGTTCTCTTTAGCTTGGAGAAGAGGAGACTGAGGGGTGACCTCATTAATGTTTGTAAATATATAAAGGGTGAGTGTCATGAAGATGGAGCCAGGCTCTTCTCAGTGATGGCCAATGATAAGGGTGTAAGCTGGAGCATAAGAGGTTCTACAAAAATATAAGGAACAGCTTTTTCACTGTGAGGGTGGCAGAGCACTGGAACAGGCTGCCCAGAAAGGCTGTGGAGTCTCCTTCTCTGGAGACATTTAAAACCCACCTGGATGCGCTCCTGTGTGACCTGCTCTGGCAGGGGGGTTGGACTAGATGATATTTCAAGGTCCCTTCCAACCCTTAACATTCTGTGATTCTGTGACTTACACCTAGCCTACAACTGAATTATTTTTGCTACATCATCTTGTCTGGTGCCTGTGCCTGAGGCAATCGTCTGAGAAGGGCTGGGCATGCTGGGCTTGAGAGCTGTCAGAGAATCCAAATGCAGCAGGAGGAAGCTGATGGAGCATCCCAGTAGATGGCACTCAGCCCCTTGTGTTCTGCTGAACCTCTCCAGTAGCTGCTGGAGGAGCCACCTTCCAGAGGGACTAATGAAATGGCCTGCCTGGCTGTGGAAAAAACCACAGATCCTGTGGCAGTTCTGACCTTGTCACCATGGGAAATTCCAGCTTCAGTTCCTGCATCTTAGGTTTTTACTTGTAATCCCCAAATCCCCTGATGACAATTCTATACGATGATTAAAGCTTTATAGTGGAATACCTCTGCTTGTGAGAGCTTTGAAGGCTGTGTACAACTGCTTAGTACAGACAAGGGATCCAGTGTGAGTCAAACTGTACTAGATCTGTGTGCTTGGGAGGAGTGCGGACAGTGATCATTATTTTTTTTTCTTTCTGTTTTGTTCAAGGCCAGAGTTAGTTGTCTGTCTCTTCTGAATGTTTGCCACTTTCTGACACTCAGTATTCACTAAAAATCATTGATATGAGTGAAAATCAACATCTCTTTCTTTCAAAGAATCATAGAGGGACCTCAAAGATCAACTAGTTCCAAATCCCTTGCCATGGCAGGGACACCTCCCACTAGACCAGGTTGCTCAAGGCCCCATCCAGCCTGGCCTTGAACACTTCCAGAGATGGAGCATCCACAACTCCCTGGGCAACTTGCTCCAGTGTCTCACCACCCTCAGAGTGAAGAATTTCCTCCTAATTTCCAATCTAAATCTCCCCTCTTTCAGTTTGAAGCCCATGCCCCTCATCCTATCACTACAAATCCTTGTAAAAAGTCCCTCTCCAGCTTACTTGTAGGCCTCCTTCAGATACTGAAAGGCCACAAGAAGGTATCCTGGAGCCTTCTCTTCTCCAGGCTGAACAAACCGAACTTTTTCAGCCTGGCCCCACAGCAGAGGGGTTCCAGCCCTCTGGAACTTACCCAGTTCCTCTTTCACTTTATTTTTTATTGCAGTGTACTCAGTTTCTTGTAGATAGCATTTGATTTCCCATGGAGTTTGCCATCAGGGTGGGGTTTGTTGCCTTGTTTCCCACCATAGCGTGCAGAGGGGTCCTGTGTGCTTTCCATCTGTGTGATCTCCAGGGGCAACCGTGCTGTGGTCAGCAGCACCAGAGGATTGCAAGCTGCTTGTAGGAGCAGACACTGCCTCCTAAATTAACATGGTCATATGCCATGGGCATTAACATCTGCATGCTCGAATTTCAGAGATGACATTTGGTATTGTTAATTATCATGCTGTTACCCATAACTTGTGTTTGTAGCACTGCATGAGTCATGGAGCAGCTGCTTCTCTGCGCGGAGCAGGCCAGGGGAAATTGGCAGTAACTTCCCTGCCACAGCAAGGACTCCATAGGTGTGGAAGGACTGTGAAAAAGAATCTGAGCCCACAAAACCAGACTCACAGGAATTGTTACAAGCTCAGAAGGCAGGCTGCCACTGTAGGAGGGAAGAACACCTCTCAGCCTGATGACTGGCAGGTAGCTGGGTAGGTTTGTGCCTGGGGGTGCACTGTGGTTTTATTGCTCTCCTACACTCTATGAGAGACATTTTCTAGTTTCTGTAAATGTGTAAGACTTTAAATTGTTTGAATGACTCACTTTCAGATGTGTCTTATGCTATAGCAGAGAAAGATCCAACAGCAGCTTAACTCAATGGTTGTGGGGTTTTTTTTGTTATAAATTGTGCCATTATAATAGAAAGAAATTGTACTGGTACATCAAATCAAGAGGAGGAGAAAAAAAAGACAAAAGGTGGCATTTGTGATGCCAGGGGACAATATTACAGAAATACTGGCCGTGAGCAGTATTTCTGCCAAGTGATAGATGACACCAGTGTTGTGTAGATGTGAGGTGAGACAAAGCTCGGTGAGGGTCAGGGAGGATTAGAAGCTCTTCTTATTTCTTTGTACCCTACAGCAGAACCTTAAAAGGTTTTTTGTTTTCCATGCTGAAGCGTGCGAAGCTGGATCCCTTGGAGGAGACAGATTTTTCTTTTTTTCTTTCAAGAATCTATGAGTTTAAGCAATTCCAACTGCTACAGCATCTTTTCCACCAGCTTCCTCCTTTCCTTCCCTTCTGCATCATCTTCACTTACTGTTTTTGTTTTTGCAAAGATGTCTGAAGGTGGAAAGACAGAGGCAGTGCTTCTGTTAGTGCAGTAGACTTTTTTGTAGGGTTTCATGTGCACTAGTCATCTTTGGTTAGCTCTGGATGTTCATGTTGAAACCTTCAAGGGGTTTATCCTGCAGATGTTCTCAGATAGGCCACCAAGTGCTTGCTACAGCTCTCTCCTTGGGAGATATGGCATGTAGGACTAACCAGTGGGTCTACTCTCCATCTAAAACAGAAATAATTTGAGTCTTGGTAAGAAAGAAGGTAAATCTCACCAAGAGTGGTGTGGAGGAACATCCTGCCTCTTCCAGCCTTTCAGAGGGGTCTAGCAGCATGTGAGCAGTGATGGAGTGTGACAGCCTGGTGAGATGACTGCATGTAAGCATGAGCTGTGGGCTCCCAGCCCTGGGGGAGGAGGAGCTCCTCAGTTCCCCTAGTCAGGAGCACAGGTTACTATTTGGAGAGACAAAAACAGATTAATTGTACTAAGGATAAGAGAATTTCATCACCGAGCAGTTTGAGATGGGAAGCGCTGAACTGGGGGAAAAACTCCCAGCTCTCTGTAGATGACAAATTTGCTGCCACTGTTGTTCTCCAAATGAGCTTTCAGTAAGAAAGCTCCAGAGAGCAAGTTACTTAATTAAAACACTCTACGTAGTCAAAGTCTAAAGCATCAACACCTGAATCAGCAACTTGTAGGGCATCGTGCACTGTCATGCTAGTCAAAGGTGTCTTAGGAAGAGCAATGGTGCTGTAAAATGTGGAGATTGAAACCTTGTGTGTTTAGTAGAAGTACTGTAGGGAGCTATATTTCCTACACACACATTCTTTTTTTTCTTATTCAAATCAATCTCTTCCCGAGTTACAGAATTCAGTGTGAGCTTGGGATCTCCAGCTGAAAATTTGCTGAGAAATCCTGCTTCTGATAAATCTGAAAGTGATATTGGGTGAGCACAAACCACACTGAGGATGCTGGACGAGTGTACCGCAGGATTCGCAGCACTCCTCTGGACTGTCCCAGGATGTCAGATTCTCAGTATACTGTAAGCAATCACTTGGAAATGCCTTAACAGCCTTGTGAAAGCCAGGAGAAGGGGCCAATGTGGAGATTTTGTGAGCAGGCAGCCAGATCAGAGCTGAGCATTTCCAGCCTTGAGTCCTGTTGCCAGCTGGGGTCACTGAGAGGCTGTAGTAGATGATGGATCCTACTAGGGCTCTTCACTTCTTATCTGTAAAATAGAGATTGATATGATTTCACTTGCTCATTATCTTAGTTTTGCCATATCTGTGCTCTCTGGAGGGAGGCCTCTTGTTTTGTGGGGTTTTGTTTTAGCATTAACACTGGGACTGGTGCAGTTAACATCTGGTTTCACTGGAAGCTTCCTCATCCTCCTTCACTCCCATTAAAAACAACCTCACAAAACTAAAACCTGAATCATGACTCAGTCTGACATGAAAACAGTTCATTAAGTAGGTATTAACATTTCTCTTATCCACCATGCAGATCTAGTACTATTTTTGTAGCCTCAGAACCACCATCCAGAAGAAAAGATCTATCATCTTGGTTTTAATTTGTGAAGAAAGAAGGGCTCTAAGCATTGTACTCAAGAAAAATCTGTTGGTTGTTAATTAATCTGAGCCCAGTTAGAAAGAAGAGGGCAAGGAGCAGTGTGCCACGTATGCCAGAGTATGAAGAGCTGGTGATGGGAGTGTGGGGGGGAGGTGAGTTTTGAACTGTAATTTCAGAAGGTGAGAAATTACAGCAGTGGGTTATTTAGGCACACAAACGGAGATGTTTGACTTATTTTTAGACAGAACAAGAAAGATAATCAGTGGATCTGGAGTTCAGATAGGAAAAAGCAAAGAGAAGCAAGCTCTGAGTCAGTGGAGGAGGCTGTCCCTGGAGAAAAGCCTGTTTGCAATCATCTCTCCTGGATTCTGAGGACAAACTGCCAGTTGTGCCAACTCCTGCTGGTTAGGCTTTTTTTTTCAGCCCTTGCAAATTCTATTGAGAAACAATTTATTAGTCTTATTTTATCTCCAGTTTAAGAAAACAAGGGAGACGTGTTGTGCATGTTCAGGTTGGTAAGAATTCAAAGTAGGGTTGCTTTATGCATTGCAAGTGAGGTTACACTATAATTAGGTTGCACTGCACCTCTGTCGCACCTCATTCTTTCTCCTCTCTTATAATGAGCTTTATTGGTTTCAACGTAATGCAATAAATTGTATTTGGGAGACGCTCCCAAATCTAGGTGAGAAGAAGGAAGGGATGAGAGACGGTCTTTTCTTAAAGGTCTTTTCCAACCTAAACAAGTCAGTAATTCTATTGTAGATGTGCTGAGGGATGTGTTTAATGGTAAGCTTGGCAGTGTTTGGTTTATGGTTGGACTTGATGATCATAAAGGTCTTTTCAACCTAAATGATTCTATGATTCTATGCAGCTGGCACAAACTTATAACTTTAGAATTTGGTGCATTATCTGAGGGTCCTGCCCTTCAGGGGTTTTTCCTGCTTCAGATTCTAAATTTCAGAACATACACCACTTTCACCTTTTGAGATGAAACCTCTTACAGGACATGTTAGTAGTAAATCTTGCTTTTGAAGTCATTGGGCAGCTCAGCACCGTCACACAAGGCGATGGGCATCAGCAGTCCTTGCTGCCTTCAGGAGGAACTGAGTGTTTGGTACCAACCAGACATGTGAACACTCTGAAGGAGAGAGCACAAGAATGACAAAAAAACCCCAAACAACCCCAATCAAAAAACCCTACTGTTAAAAAATTAATGAAGCCATAAATAGTCTACAGTGCTTCAGTTATGACTGTGTGCTGGCTGCATGATGGGACAGAATTCCAATTACTGGACATGGGGATGAATCAGGGATAGAATTTCTTCTATTTTAATAAGTTTGGGCACCTAAAATGTAAACATAACCACCTGCTTCTGTGAGCCCGGAAGGCTCACTTTTAGTCTTATTAGGAAATTTGGGGTGTTTGGCAAAATCCTTGGGACTGTTACCAATCTTAACTACATGGTTTTGTCTAGTATTAAATGGTGTTTGTCAGGACCCATCACTGCTGTTCTGGAGTCTTATCCTTGAGAGTGACAGAGCTCTTGGCAGTGATCGCATTGTCCTTGCAAAAGCAAACCTACCAGATTTAATGGAGTTGTTTGATCAAACCATTCATTATTTAAATTGTATATGATTTTGTCTCCCTTCCTCCCATCAGTGCAGGTGCCATGGTCTCCATTTACAGAGGGTAATTCAGAGTTGTGCTTATGACAATGCGAATGGTATTACTTTATGCTTAACATCAACAGAGTTGCTGTGGATCAGCTTTTCTCCTAGTTAGCAGTTTTCTCCTGTTTCTGCATCATACATGATTCTCAATTCTGGTTGAGTATCTGCTGTGCTCTAACGTGGGATAATCAGATGATGGGTGACGGGAGAGGAACAGCAGAAGGTGTGAAGGGGGTCTGTACGTACTCAGTGCTGTGAAGGAACGTAGCTACCGCCAGGCAGATGATACAATAATTCCTTTCCATCTGCTTGTATCTATATTTGAATCCACAGGAAAGCGTCCTTCTTGTAAGACACATGAATCTCTGATTTCAAATGCCGTCCCTGTTTCGGAAGTGCCTTTGGCACCTGTGCTGAGCAGTCGGTGCTGGGAGATGCTCCAGTGGGGCTCATCACACAGCGTAATGACACAGATCCAAAATAGCAGGGTGATGTCACCTAGCAGCTTGTCACTGCTGCAGAAGTCTTTGTTGGAGTGGATCAAGGTGACACTTGGCTGCTATTTTCAGACGCACACTTCCTGATGGCTGTTGCCACTTTATTCCCCTGCTTTTGTTTATTTATTTCCCTTTTGCTGAATCATAGGCCTGGAAAATACTTCTTAGGTCACTAGAATCCAAGATTGTGCTTCCTGATCTGTTTTACTGCCTATTTTTCAGTTCTACATGGCACACGGCAACTTAAGATGGACTATGAGAGGCCACCTGCTGCCTGAGGAGTTTCTTTCTTGCTCTTTATCTTAAAATTAATGGAGCTACTCAAAACATAACACTGCCTCTGCCAGGTGCAGCTGCTGCCTCTGATAAATCCCTATGTTACCGCTTCCTCTCTATGTAATTCCTCCATCTGAGTTTGCAGCCTTGCAGAACTTAAGAGCTGCCCTTCAGTATCCAGGTAGCTCATGGAATATTCAATGGCTATATTCAATGACTACATTAAAACTGTTGAAGTTGTGGTTGAGAGCCCAGAAAAAGCTACAATTCCAGGTTGCAGCTGCAATTTGGATCTTCTGCGGCAATGGGCTACATGATGGTTGATGCCATATTCTCCTGCTCTTGCTTCACTGTGTGCTGCTAGTTCTCTTCTTCCTCAGGCCAACACCAAATTCAGCAACATCCCCTCAGCATAACTTCATCTTTTACTCTTCATCTGTTTGCTCTTCTCCGTCTCAAATCAGCCAAAGGGGAACACACCACTGAGAGAGAGAGCTCAGCAAACTGCCCCCAACAGGAACTCTCTTCAAACTGATCAGCTCCTTGTTGCTTCTGACAAACTGGTTGGTTCCTGGTTAATATAACTCTAGCCTTGCCCACCACCCCAACCATGATCACCTGAGGGAAGGCAGATCCTCACATAGGTGGGCCAGGTTCTGTCTCTGGGGCCTGAAACCACTTGGGGAACAAGACACACTGTTGGGTTGTGACTCATCCATAGGTCAATTCCAACTTGGGGCCCACAGCCCAGACCCCAGCACTTCACACTGCAACTCAATAGAGTCAAAGTTTGTTTATTATGTGCAGTAAACAATTATTCAGAAATAAATATTATTCTTGCCCTAATCTTAAGCCAACATGTGGCTATTGCATCAATTGTACCGTGGCAGCCACGTAAAGGCAGAATTAATTTCCTTACAGAGCTGCAGGAAAAAAAGCCTTGTGGGGATATCTTAGTTCTTACAAACTACTGTGGGTGGGTGGTTTGGGTTTTTTGTTTGTTTTGGGTATTTTTTTCAATTCCTCCGTGTGATAAGTCAATGCATGGGGCCTGTTGAGATTTAGTTTTTAAACAAGTGAGGGTCATTTGTTCATAGCACACTTCTTGCCAACTTCAGGGCTGCCATTTGCAGGCTTTTTACAGCTCTGACTCCAGGGTATCAAGCTGCATGTCCTGAAAATGAGAAACTGGGTGGGCACACATTAGTGTTGTTTCTTTGACTAGTGCAGGAATAGATGTGAATTGTATAACAGAGATTATCTTTGCCCAGAGGTGTTATTTGCCCTAAGATACATTGTTTTCTGTTCTTGTTTTCAGGCCCATTACCTTCTAGTTTCTGGAAAAAATAAGACACAATTCCTTCATTTACACACCCTTTCTTTACACAGTCGTGCTAGCTCCAGGATGAAGGTGTGGGCTATTCTGAGTGTGGCAGCACCCATATGGAGCCGCTGGCTTGTGCTGAGGTGATGGGCTATGTGTGGTGAAGCTGTAAGCAGAGCACATGAGGTGTGGGTGTCTCTGCATCCTGGCCCTGCATTCTTTATTTTAGCATTTCCATCTGGTCTCCAAATAGTTTTGCTTCTCTGACACCTCCTTTGAAAAGTCTACATTAGCATCTCTGGTTACCTATGTAATTATGGACTCCCACCATAAAACTGCTCCCTGCCCCAGTGATGGGCACTGAGTGCTGGGGACATGGGTCACCTCCCACACCTTGCTCCTCATGGGCTTTGCTGGTGGTGATCAGCATCATACTTGATTCTGGGCTTTCTTACTCCAAAAATGGAGTAATTAATCTGTTTGAGGGATGCTGGGGTCTTCATCCTTTCTCACTTCAACTGCTTCCCTCCTAGGAATCTGGATTTCTTGCTCAAAACAAGCTTTCCATTGCCCACCAAAGCCATCAACGCTCTTTGTTCTTTTTCTTCCTCTTAAACAGAAGTTTCTGTTTCCAGGTTTTTCTTTCCTTCCCACAGATCTTTGCTGCAGTTCTGAGAGCCAGGCTCCAGAGCCTCTTCCTGATGCAAGGGCACCATAGCCCAGCTCTGGGAGAGCTCCCGCTGCTCATCACCTGGATGGGTCAGCACAGGCCTTGGGGGTGGGAGTTTAGGGGGGTGTCATCCATCTCAGCTCCTGCAACATGACTCATCCAGTCCCAGCTGTGCTTTTCTCTCCTTCTGGAGGAAGAGGGAGGAGGACACACACGGGTGTCTATTTCTGCTATGAAAATTACACCCTTCCCTTGAGGCGTGGAGCATGGAGGGAAGAAGCTGAGCACCCAGGCAGAGGATCCTGTCAGCCCTGCCAAGGGGTGCCCCCAAAATATGGGCTCATACCATGCAGCCCAGCCTGAAACCTCTTCCTCTCTCCTTTAGCCCATTTGTGAGTTTTATAGAAATCCACTGCAAAATCAGAGAAAGATTTGGCCTCCTTGAATGAAGAAAGGCAAGTTTGTCCAACCCCTTCCTACACACGGTCTTGAGGAGTTTTCTGGAGGTGCCCCCATCCCAGCCTGAGCCCTGTGCAGGACTGTCCTGGTCCTGAAAAGGCTTTTTGCTTTTCCTTTTAAAGCAGCAGAAAAGCTGGTGTGGCTCAGTGCTGTGCCCTCTGCTCTCTGCTGTTTCTGTACTTAAAAGAACAAATGTATTTCAAGCCATCTCTGGTGTTTTGGAGCATCCTTGGCTGGACATGCAGGCAGTGCTGCGAGCTACTGCTTTGGAAACACTACCGGTGGAGCTACATCTTGCTGTATATATGGAGGAGTTTGATATTTACATGTATACATGCATATGGATGTGTACGTGTATATACTTTACTCCTGTGTAATTTTAAGGAGCTGTTACCACAGTAGCAGGTACAGCATTTGTACCAATGCAGGAGCTGCACAGGGCTGCTATAGTGGCATCGCATCAGTGTTGCAGAGTCAAATATTCAAATTCTTCATGAATCAGAACTTGAGATGTATGAAAATATCATGGTTTTCTAACCAGTTGGAGCTTGTTTTTGTCACCTGCTTTTTCAAGGCCAGCCACTGCTCTTTGGCATCACTTAAACACTTGTACAGTTGTCAGTCCACTGACATTGTTTTGTTTTGATAGAAACCGAGTCCTTCTCAACATGGTGTGGGAATGCTGGAGGTGTGAGGATGCTGTCACAGGTAAGATCAGCTAGGGCAGCATCTTCTTGCAGGGCTAGAGCTGTATTTAGGGGTGTCATCACATCACCCGTTCCTTGAGAAGCAGTTTGGAAAGTGGCCCAGTGCCAGTCTTGTCACCAGGGTGTTTTCTCCTGGACCCTGCTCTCATCAGTAGCTGAACTTTCAGCTGAAGTCTTCCTCAAGGGTTCAGCTTAGGGTAAATCCTCAGCACAGAAGATTTAAGCCTGAATAGTTTTAAGTCTGATGAAGCTTCACAAAACCAAGGACAGAGCTTGTAATGGAAGGCAGAGCTTGGCCCTTGCTGCTCAAAGGGCAGGGTTGTGCTGCTTTTTTTCCCCTCGAATGAGCAATCAGGAGGATAAATTACAAAACCTCTCAGTTTGCAGAGCATCATGTGCTGCACGTCTGAATTATCTGTAGTTATTTCCCCAGTGTTATTTGCATAGCCAGAGCCTCAGTCCTTGGTTCCTGGTGTCCTGCAGCTGGTGGCCTTGAACAATACTGAAATTCCGGAATTCATCTGATACCTCATCATCTTCCACCTTTGTTATTTATGGATGCTATTTAAGAAATGAGATGCAAGGAGAGACCCGAGGGCTTTTGGAGCTGCAGACACCTCCCTTTTCATGCTGACAGGTCCCCCGTGGCTTTCTGGACCAAGCATGGAGAGGGACAACTGCTGATTCAGACCAGCTTTATTCTCCCCCTTCCCCAGAGTGGGATAATTCCCTGAGAATGGTGTAGACAAGAGAGAGGATAACATGTCCTATATCCATACTAATTCCCAAACCTTTCCTTTCCTGAGTTAGTCCCGTTAGCTCCTCTGCTTCTCCATCTTCTCCCCACAGAGCCATCCTTTCTTACAGCTCCATTCTTGCTACAATGTGGATTTTCTTCTTTATTTTTGGCATCCTCTCGGTTGATGCAGAAATGCAGCTGGGCCCCATCAGCTCAGGGGAAGATCTGACCTGGGAAAGGCTCCAGGTCTCTTACATTTGCTGCGATAGCTCATTCCTTTCCTCTCTCCTTCAGGAAAACTAATTAAAAACAACAAACCAGTGCAGGAGAAGCGAGTGGAGAGGGAAAGTGTTTGTGCCAGCTCCAGTCCTGGTGTATCTCTGATCCACTCAGAGTAAAAGTGGCACAAAAACATGTTGCCCACAAAAATAATTCTCTGCTGGTGGTCAGAGCTGGGCAGGAGGATGTTGTGCCCAATCCTCTCCAGGTTGTTTGTATCTCCATCCCTTCCTCCTCCTTCCTGCCCAGGAGACCCAGGTATCGCTGTGCCAGGCAGCATCACAGCGGCTGCTGCTTCAAGTGTGTGATCCTGCACCAGAGCAGACTGCAGAGCCACTGCTACCTGCCTCTGCTTAATGCTGCTCTTTAAAAATAATTAACCTTGATATTCAAGATTTGAGCGCTGCAGGGAGAGAAAGCAGAGAGCACTGCACCTGACCAAGGGGCCCTGGTGCATACGGTGTTGGCTCCCAAAGCTTCACCAGCACACAGTGGCTGTCCTTCCTGAGTGAGCTGTCCTTCCTGGGTGAGTTGTCCTTCCCATGGCACTGCTGGTCCCCTCCCGTGTTGAGCTGCCTTTCAGTATCCTGACCTCCTTGCTCTTTCCCTGCCACTATCTTGCCTGGACAGTGATCATTCCAAATCCTTCTCTACCTCAGCTCCAGATGAGGTTCTCTTGACTGGTTTTCCTGTGTCCCCAGCAGTGAGTCTCAGCCTTGAGCTTTCTCTAGTCCAACCAGCATCACCAGTCCAGGTCCCCCAAGCCCTGTGCCAGGGAGCAAAGCTGGCAGAGGGTGACACAGGGAGAAAGAAGGAAGGAGACGATGGCATTGGAATGAGCAAGGAGGATGTGAACAGGCTCTGTGGAGGGGCTGGAAGTTCTGCTGCATGTTCCTTCAGGGTTTTGCTGCCCATGGGGCTGGAGTGGTATTTGCAGCAGTGTGGCCCTGGATGGGCTGGGGGGAGCCCAGGGTGGTGGCTGGCCGGGGACTGGCTAGCAAAAATGGATGCAAACTGCAAAAACATGTCCTGAGAGCAATCTCAGCTGGGCTGCAGGCAGCTGTCTGTGCAGAGCCCGAAACAGTTAACAGGCAGCGGTCCTCCCACTGACATGAGATCACCATCCTCGCTCCAATCCTCTCTCTGTCTGACAGCAAAAGAGCCGGTAGCCCAAGCTGGGAGCCAGAGCAGCAGCTGCTGAGATCCCAGCCCGTCTACACCCCAGAGCTGCTGAACAAAGCAAACCATGTAGGATCTGGTCTCTTCCTTCCATCACCGGCACAACAGCAGCTTGTGGTGGGACGGTGACCAGTGGCCAACCCACCTGCGCTGTGCACTGGTCATTCCTGGGTTTTCTCGTCAACATGATGGACTGCAAGTCCAACTCACTCACTTGCCTGCAGGGAGGAAAGCCAGGGCTGCCACTGGCCACAGCCACCGACTCCACTGCCACACTCAACAAGCTGGCCCTGGCCACAGGTGGGACTGAGAAATCCTGGTACCGCTGCATCTTCCCCTTCGGCATCGTCTCTGTGGTCATTGGCGTGGCAGCAACGTGCATCACCTTCACCATCAATGGCCCGCAAATGGACATCGCTAAGGTGGTCTCGGTGGCCACCTTGATCTTTGGGGTGGGCCTGCTGGTGGCTGCCTACGTGTGCTGGCGGGCCAAACGGGAGCGGCAGCGGAAGAGGCAGCGCCAGGAGCCTGTGGCCTTGGATCAGGGAGCCCTATGACCCGAGCTGGGGCAGAGGCTCAGCTCCACCCAGAGCCCCCTGCTCACACACCCACCTCTGCCCAGCACCTCACGGGAGAGTGGTGACAGCACCGGCTTTGTCGCACCTGAGGAGGACCGGACCCTGCCCGAGGTCAGCTTGCTGTCATTCTCCGTGCCAGCGCCTGGCCATCCGTGCTCCCATCATGGGTTACAGGCAGCCCCTGGCCATGCAGGAGGCTCTGTCCCACCAACCTGCCCAGGACTGGGATGGAAAGAGCCTGGAGAGTGGCCAAAGGAGCACAAACCAACTGCCTATCCCTGCCATGCCACCACACCCCAGCCAGCAGCCACAGCGAGCCCACCACACTGCTCCATGTCGGAGGATGCAGACGTAGCCCAGTGACCCTTCTTGGCATCAGAAGAAACCAGCATCACTTCTGCCCTCTCTTCCCGGCTGCAAGGACCCTTGTGGCTCAGGACAAAAAGAGTTTCCGAAGAAACTCACTGGGTGCCAGGAGCACCTGGAGACATTTGGGGCAGGCTCAGCAGGAGGGAGGAGGTGAACACCGGTGTGGCTGCGTGGCTGGCTTGGCACCCCTGGGGACAGCACGGGTGACAAGGCTTGGTCAGGGCGACAAACCTCAGCACTGGCCGGGGAGATGCAGGGAGCGGAGGGGCTCAGGCTGGGTGGCCCTGTGGGCAGTGGCTGTTGGGTGTTTGCTGTTCACAGCACAGCGTGACAAGCAGAGGAGGAAAGTGAGCTCTTTCCATCACGTGCAGGTGAGCTAGCCTGATGGCATCCCGGGGGACAGGTCCCCTTTGCGGGGGGGCCATCTACCTGGGATGCGCAGGGAGAAGGGGCAAGTGCCATGAGCTTGCAGCGACATCTCCCCAGCTGCGGGAGTCTGAAAGCAGTTCTGTGGCTGAAAAAGGAGCTGGAGTTGCATTAAAAAGAGGCAAATACATTTTTACCACTTTTTTGGAAACCAAGTGCCTGCTCCCATTCTTTGAATTTAACTTTGAGCTCTTTACCATGAAAAAGAAGAATGAGCCATGGACATGGGGGTCCCTCTCTGGAAGCTCTTGGAACAGCAACTCCTCTCCGTGCCCAGCCCTGGAGCCTGTGGCACAGCCGGGGCTGCTCCCCTGCCCTGTGCTGAACCCACACCCAGAGGGGCCTCCCGAAACCAGACCTTCTCCAGGCTCCTGCATGATGGGTGGCTGTGCCAAGAGCTACAGAAAACGGCCACAGTCCCGGCCACTGGAGCCTGTCCATGCACAGCAGAAGGGAGTGAATCAGACCAAAAGCCACAAGCAGGGACAGGCAGGAGCAAAGCCAAGGTCATGCTGAGTGGGTGGGGAACTGGGGGTTCAGCACCTTCTCGAGTGTGTTATGCCATGTGCCACCCTCCATCCCAGCAGCTCTGCCCGGTGATTAAATCATGCTCCACAGCCAGGAGAAAGCCCCAGGAGGTGCTACTTGCTGCCACATGCGTCACCTGGAGCCACCATGCCTGGGATACTGGGACTTGGGCTCACAATCCTGCAAAGCCAGTCTCTGTGGAGTTTGGGAGACTTGAAGACGTTTCTCTCCTTCTGTCTCCAAAGAGCTTGCTCAGGGCAGCTCTTGGCAGGGCAGTGCTTATCTGGTGAGCTTATCCATCCCAGAGAGAGCCTGGGATGCTGGCCCAGCCCAGTCCTGGGCTGAAAGTGTCCTCTGCAGACTGATATTTTCTGTTGTTTGTGTTAAAAACTTCACAGGATTTGATTTCTGTAATAAAATGCACACACACACAAAGTCCCTCCTGCTGCCTGCAAGGGTTTTATAGACATGGACGGATTCTGCCAAGTGCTTCTGTGGGACTGTGGCTGCTGCATGCACTGCTTGAAGGGCAAGTCCTAGAGAATTCATCTCCTTAAATGACACCAAGTGATTTTTTTGGCTATGGGAATAGATGGCCAAGAAAGTTACACCCTGTTCAGCAAAGAAACTGGAAGGAAGAAGATAAAAGGACCCACATGGTCAGTCCTCACTCCCAGAGCACGCGGGGAGCTGAAATTTGCTAGCACCACCCCATGTTGCTCTTCTTTGGGCAGCATGCAGTCTGGAGCTGATGGCTCTCTGTTTTCTGGCAGACCACACCACCATCTTACCCTCTGCCTCAAGTCCGCACTGGTGGCTTTGCAGGTGTGTGGGACCTTCTTGGCCATAGCTGTCCCCTTCCCTGGGCAAGCTGGAGAAGCTTCGGAGGACATCCCACCTGGGCATCTCACCATACATCCCAGCCGGACGTCCTGATGCACACCATGATGCTGTTCCATGGGGTGCAGTGCCCAGCAGTCACTCTCTGCTCCAAGTGCCTCAATCCCAGGCACTCACTGCAGAGCTGAAGGCTGGATTTCTCACCTGAGCACCATTCACAGGGGAAGGTGGCTCACTTGGATCCCTTGTTGCCCAAACCCAGTAGCTGAGGTGTCAGTGCAGGAGCTTTTGGTGCACGGCTGCAGCATGGCCAGCTGGATCCATTTGTCCCCTGGGCAGGCAGGGCTGTGGCTGTCTTATCACACCCTGGGGCTGAGATAATCTTTACCTTTTCTAGGTGAACAGAACCAAACCATAATAAACCTGTAGAGCTCACTCGCATGCCAGTCTTGTCTGCTTTGCTTCCACCATGCCTGGCGTGGCCTTGCCACAGCTGCCCAGCACTGCTTACCGGAGACTCACGCCCTGCCAGACACCTGCACTCCCCTGGCAGGCGTTATTCAGGGAGGAAAGATGGTCCAAAGGCTGTGCCAAGACTCCTGCTTCTCCATGTCATGCCTCAGTATAACCAGTCCCTTGCATTAGAATCATAGAATCATTATGGTTGGAAAAGACCTCTAAGATCACCAAGTCCAATCGTCAACCCAACACTACCATGACCACTAGGCCATTGCACCAATACCCCCCATCAGAGGCTGCTCTTCCAGTGTAATGGGAATATTCCCATATCCCAGGAACACTAAACTTGCCCCCAGTGACAGCCTCCCCAGGCTTTCTCCATAACAATTTCTTGCCATTAATGTACTCAGCTTCTGTGATGCAATGTGCCCTGTTTCTAACAGATCCACCCAAGCCCCTTTTCAATGCTAAACAGGCTTAAAAGGAAAAGTTCATTGCATCAAAGTGAAGGGTTGAAAACTGTTGCTGTCAGATTGGGAACAGTTACAAAGCAGAAACTCAAAAACAAAAATATGCATCCTTAAAATAAATAAAATAAATCTGACATTAGTTTCTTCTCTTAGCTGATGTGTGAGTCATGGTTGTAGCTGTACAATCTGGAGGTGGAGCTCCCCAGGCTACATGGGGCTCTGAGCTCATCTCCCCAGAGTACCCAGTCCCCAGTGCTCACTGGGACAGTGGGGACTTCTATTTCCCACTCCCTTTTGTGGAGACTGAAGTCTTGAGCCCTTCAGAGGCACAGTATCAGAGGGACAGTTGGAGAAGGACCGTTTTTCCCAGCTGCCACAGGCCCCCAGCATGTCTGATGGAGAAACAAAGCCACAACATCTCCCTGCCAGCGAGGTGGTTGGTAGTAGAGCTGAGCCCAACACGGGTGCCTGCATGTTTCCCTGCAATGGGACATCCCCTGCCTTCACGCGACGTTTGGGTATTGAGGTGGGTACAGAGAAAACACCCATTGATCTTCCCTGAGGGAAGTGAAACGGGCACCTTTGCCTTCTCCACTCCCACCAGCTTAGCTGGTGCAGCCAGGAAGGACCTGGGATGACAAAACAAGGGAGCAAGATTTTGGGTTGGGGTGTGCACCAGAGCTTCGAACACATGCCATCAGCCAGGGCTGTGCATGTCCCCTGCTGCCAGCGAGCAGGGATGCTGGGTACCAGCTGCAGCCAGAGGAAGAGGTGACCCCGGCCCATGTCCATGCTGCACCCGGGCACCCTAAAATAGACACACCTTCCAGCTTCCTAAAAAAGCCCATAGAGATTTAAAAATACATTTATTTTTTGCCACTTCTCCAGGTGTCAGCTGGCCCTAGAAATTCTCAGGTACTAGAAGCGAAGCTGCTCTCCCAGTCAGAAGTGGAGGCCCAGGAGAGCTCCCAGCTCAGCCTGACAAGTATCTCTCTACCCTAGCAAGGAGCAGAGAAGCCTGCACAGCTGAGCCATCCATCCCTACCAAAACCTACAGTAGTGAAGCGATGCCCAGCACCATTCCCTGCACTTTATCAGCAAGCCCATTTGTACAGAGAGGTGTGGGAATGGCCAAGCGCAGCTACCTGGCTCCAGTCCAGAGCCGTCAGCAGAATCATGAGTAACTCCTAGACAGCTGGGCTGAATTCATGGCTAATAAGCAAATTTATTTACTCTACTTACAGTGATTTTTTTTTTTTTCTGGAAGGGACACGAATGGAAATTTTAACAGCTTTTTTTCCTTAGCTGCACATGGAAAGCTCTGTCTTCCCAGGGCAGGAACGCCAGGCATCAAGTCCACATTGGGAGCAGATTTCTGGAAACATGGAAATGACCAATCAACCACCTAACCCAGCACCACCCCCCCCAGGGGTGCTGCTGTAACCTTGCTTTAGGAAGCCCCAAATGGACAATTACAGAATATTTTGCTCTTACAGCTCTTACAGGGCTGCATCCCAGGGCCATGACTCAAATATGGATGTATCTTTAATTCAGGGTCCCCTTCCACAAATCGAGCTGCAGAACTCAGCGATGCTCCAGCAGCCCCAAGGAAGGTCCCCATGGCCTTGGCAAGGTCCCCATCACCTCCAAGGATGTTTGAGGATCAGAGATTTCTGATGCTTCAAGATACATTCAGAAGTTTCAGCCACTGAGATGCGTGTAAGTGGGCACTGCTGGGTAAAGCAAGGGGTGAGGCCACCACTCACCTTCAAGGGCTGGTTCAGCTCCTCTTGTTGCTGCTTGCTGGAGCCCTGGCTTGGGTTTATACCTTCTTCCCTCAGGATTTTCACGTAGATTAAGGACAACAAGGTTCAGAAGGATGTTGGACATCTTGTAGCAGAAAGCACACTGCAGAGAAACGGGAGACTTCTTGCAACAAAGGTGCTGGTGGTGTTCAAAAGCTCAAGCTGCTGCAAAGTTTCTCCAGACCTGAAGATATGAGCCCTTCCTGCCCTTTTGCTGTTCAGAGATTGTCCAAAACAATTGTCTCAGCCCGTGTCCTCCTCCCACCAGTCCCAGCCAAACGCTCCTGGCTAGAAATGGGTAGGGAGGTAGGACTCTCACCAAACACAGAGTCTAATCTGAGGGAATATTACCTTCAGATTAAGTCAGATCCTTAGTGCAGTGTCCACTCCTGTGTGCCATCTTCTGCTCATCACAACCTGCTGTCAGGACAAGACTAGGGGAGAGGCTGCTGTTTGCTCTGGTGTACCTGGACTGGGGAAGAACATCTGAGAAAGCACACAGGGTCTGGTTGCACCAGCAACCCTCATCTGCCCTCTTCAGTGTCCCTTTGCTGGCAGGCACCATCTTCAGGGTACTAGGCAGTGGACTCGCAGGCCATGTCCACGGATGCCTGGAGCAGGCACTGTGTGAGTGCCAGCAGGGGTGGGGTTGTTGGGAGTCCTCGTAGTCCCAGCCCAGCTGGCGAAGGACAGCTGGCAGCTGCCCATCCTGTTGACCCACCTAAGAGCTAGCACACTTAGCAGCGTTTCCAGACCTGCTGCTGAATGTGCTTTACACCTGCTTTTGTTGTTTCTTCTCCTGGTTTTTGGCGAACCACAAGCATCTCAGATTCCATTTGAACATCTCGGATTCTATTTCTCCTTGACATCTCCTGCTGCCCCAGTGCAGATCCTGCCAAGGGCGTGAGACACCAGGCAGGGCACCTGGGGAGCTGAAAGGGCTTGGAGCGTTGGAGATCTCTGTGAGGCTTTATGATCTCCTGAGACCCCACCCAGATCTCATCTTCATTTCAAACTGTATTTGGTCAGATCTGGAGTGGTGGCAGCCCCGTGATTGTTGGACTGGCCATGGTCTCCAGCACGATACCAAAATTCGCTGTGTGCCCCTGCCCTGTAACAGTGAAACCACTGTGGTTTGACTGAAAAAGCCTTTTCCATCTCTTTTTCCCCATTTGGATCATTTGATGGGACTCTGAGAACTTGCTCTTTCCCTTTTCCACCCGTCAGGTGAGCTGCTGCTCTGGGAAGGCTGGATCCAGATGTGGATCACCAGCAAGAGCCATTACCACCCCATTTCTTACCCGGGCTTTGGGTATCACCCTGCCCCAGCAGATGTGCTGGCATTGTCCCAGTCCCCTGGTTCAGGTTCAAAATGCCGTAACTCAAAACTATCCCTGGGCTCCCCTGTGTTACCTCTGAAGTTTCTCAACCAGTGCTAATAATAGAATCATCATAGAATGGTTTGGAAGGGACCTCAAAGATCATCTTGTTCCAACTCCCCTGCTATGGGGCAGGGACACCTCCCACTAGACCAAGTTGCTCAAGGTCCCATCCAACCTGACCTTGAACACTCCAGGGATGGAGCATCCCTCCCTGGAGCAGTGCTGGGGGAAGGCAGCTTTCTCCCCGCATCATCATAGGCAAGTTGAGCTCAGAGAGCGCTCTGGAGACCTGGGAAAGGCCAGTTCTGCAGCCAGCTTGAAGGTATCTCCTGTATCAGCAGAGAGTTAATTAACCTTGTTTGTCACCATGACATCAGAGCACATCTTAAATGAATGGTTTATTCTTCTTGCAAAGCATCGTCACAACACGTGGCATGTTCTGTCAGCTCCCAGAGGCAAACCTGTGGTGACACTGCGTGGTCACCCCCAAATAGGGGTCAAAAACAATACAGGTTTTACCACAAGGCTGAAAAAAATCCATTATAAATGTCTTTGCTGTCAGTAAGGTTATTGGAGTGGTGCCCGGAGACTCAGCCATGGTCAGACACCCTTTTTTTGCAAGCCCTGCCTGAAGATGCTCATGCTGTGAAAGAAACAGGAGGGTATTTTCTTCTTCCAGCAGAAAGGAACTGAGACACAAAACCCCAGTGATTTGGTCACATTTCCCACTCAGTATTTCCAGAGATGAGTCTTGAGTTCAGCTCTTCCGCAGTTGAGCGGCTGGTGCCTATACAACATCTGAGAGGCCAAGTTCAACCCAGACACCATGTGCCTGACCAGGCAGGTGGTGGATGTGAATGTCTTTGGACCTGTGCTAAACTGCCTGGGGTGTGCTGGAAGGCAGCCCGTGCCTGAGCCAGGGATGGCATCAGACAGCAAGGATAGGTAGATGGCTTTGCTGTGCTTGACAGCTGCCAGGGGCACATCTGGCAGCATCCCACAGCAATGCCCAGCCAGAGCCCACCTGGTTGTAGGGGGCAGGGGCAAACCTCTTCTTCCTTCAGTACAGATGGAGGAGAGGCCAGTCCCCACCATGCCATCCCACCGGCAGCGAGGAACCGTTGCGGCAGGAGCAGATGGGCTGGAGCAGGGACAGGTGGCTTCTTCTGCCATGCTGGGATCTGCTCTGAAAGGAGGATGAGAGGATTGCTGTGGAGCCCTCCCCACTGAGCACAGGCAGACTTGCAGCTGGGAAGGGAGCCAGTGGGATGCATGGCCCACAGGCAAGACATAGGCTTTCCCATGGAGCTCTCTACCCATTATAAAACCCCCAATTTTCGTTCCAAGAATGAGACCTATGGGGTCCATCACCTTTTATAAACTCTTCCATGACCTTTCTGCCCTTGTTTCCTTTTTTTTTTTTTTTCCATTTTGCTGGCTGTGCCTCAGTCACCCACCATGCCCTGACATCTCAGGGAGAAGCTACCTGTGGCTGCTAATCCCCACAATTAGCAATGACGTTGAAGTGCCTCTAACAAATACATACAGACTGTGCTATGCACAGATTGAGCTGCTAAGGGAGACTGGAAAGCACAGCACTTTGGACATTCAGGATGCAGCTAAACCATCTGTAGGATGCCAGCTTCTGATTTTAAGACACAATTCTGCTGTCTTTTTACTTAAAAAGAAAAGATGCTGATGCCCAGCAGGCAGTGCTGAGGAGGATGCTGTGCTGCTAGCTCTCTTCTTTCTCAGACCAACACCAAACTCAGCAACATCCCCTCAGCATAACTTCATCTTTTATTCTTCATCTGTTTGCTCTTCTCCATCTCAAATCAGCCAAAGGGGAACACACCACTGAGAGAGAGCTCAGCAAGCTGCCCCCAACAGGAACTCTCTTCCACAGGAACTCTCTTCAAACTGATCGGCTCCTTGTTGCTTCTGACAAACTGGTCGGTTCCTGGTTAATATAACTCTAGCCTTGCCCACCACCCCAACCATGATCACCTGGGGGAAGGCAGGGCCTCACACAGGTGGGCCAGGTTCTGTCTCTGGGGCCTGAAACCACTTGGGGAACAAGACACACTGCTGGGTTGTGACTCATCCATAGGTCAATTCCAACTTGGGGCCCACAGCCCAGGCCCCAGCACTTCAGATGCCTTCACAAGTACGTTCATCCTTGGTGGGAGGAAGAAGATGCTCCAATATGGGATGGCTGAGATGCAGTGGGACAAGAAACTTATGTGTTCCTCACCACATTTTTCTCCTTGCAATCACTATGAGGGCCCTGTGCCACGCTAGGGCTGCACTTCCAACCTGGTGAGATGCAAAATGCACCTCTCCTGAGTCCACTCACATGCAGCTTGTGGAGCTGGAAGGAAACATTAAAAGGTTATCATTCTCCCTCACCGATCTGTGAAAACCAGGTATAAAGCAGCATTATGTCATGAAATGTATTAAAAAGGCTATAAATACCATGACATTATCAAGGTAAAATGCCAGAGACCATTACGTTGTTACAGCTTTCTGCGGGACTAAAATCAGTTTCCATTAGAGGCACAGGCGGCGGCAGTGCCTCTCCATCCCATCCCATCCCATTCCACTTATGGCAAGCTGTTCCTGCTCTCTGAGCTGAGACTACGGAGTAAAATCTCACTTCCATATTTAAAAGAACTAGTACATTAAGTCAAAAATTTGACCTATCTTCACAGTATCAATCACGTTCTGAACAGACCCACAGCTTTTAATGGTAGTCAAGTTAGAAACAGTTAAAATGGTGAGTTACATTGGCAATGAGTGTGTTTCGGAAAGCTTTGTAGCACCTGACAGCAAGGAATAGATTTTTCTGGGGCTTGCTGCTGCCAGACAGTTGGGAAAAATAGTGATAACTGAAAAAAAAAGAGAAAAGAGCCACTGCTTGCTTTGTTTGAACTGCAGTGACGTTTGCGAATGCTGTCAGGGCTACAGAGCTCTCACCAGCTTCTCACTGAGCAAATTTCCTCCGACTGAATAAGATCAAGGCAGTGACACTTCTTTTAAAATCATTTTTTAAACTACTCCTTTAAAAGTACTTCTCATGTTATTTTTTTTTAAGTCTCCATTTTGCACCACTTCACTTGGAAACTCAAAAACAACTGAGACAACTGGCACAGGTTGTCCAGGGAAGTTGTGGATGCTTCATCACTGAATGTGTTCAAGGCCAGGTTTGAGCAACCTAGTCTAGTGGGAAGTGTTCCTGCCCATTGTAGGGGGTTGGAACGAGGTGATCCTTAAGGTCGCTTCCAACCCAAACCATTCTATGATTTTGTAATTCTATGAATATGACACCTGTGAGTGAGCTTGCCCTTTCTGTTGAGGTGTCATGGAGGCTTTTAAAGGCATCTCTTGGTGGATGCTGTCCCAGCCACACAAAAGCGATGCTCCATGGTCCCTCCTTCAGCCTTGTAGAGTCACCCCATTCTCAGTGCTTCTTACACCCAACATCCTGCAAAGCAAAACTACTGCAAATGGGGCTCTGCAGCGGCTTTTTCAGGACTTTACCATTTCCTTGTCCTATTCACATCAAAATCACTGTTTTACTCAGAGATCTCCATCCTGAAGATGTTTTCTTGAAGACCTGTCTAGCAAAAATCCTGCAGGGCTAGCTCAGTGAGTGGGTCTCACACAAGGCATTCACTTTTTGAGATGTGGAAGGAAAATTGTGGATGTGAAGGAAATTCTTTACCCTAAAAGTGTTGAGACATTGTAACAGGTTGCCCAGGGAAGCTGTGGATGCTCCATCCCTGGAGGTGTTCAAGGCCAGGCTGGATGGGGCCTTAAGCAACCTGGTCAAGTGGGAGGTGTCCCTGCCATGCCAGGAGGGTTGGAACTAGATGAACTTGAAGGTCCCTTCCAACCGAACCATTCTATGATTCTATGATGTTTGCTTTGTTTTTTTATCACACTGACCTGTTACTCTTCCATAGGGCACTCAGCAGGCACTTTTGAGGAAGAAAAGCACAAGACATCCAAGTCTTTGCTCTGGCCCAGCAAAACTCACCTTAGCTAATTGCACCATGGACCCAGCTCCTGCCACATGGGTCATTTTTTGCTGTCTGGTTTTACTCTTGATGAGCTTTTGTTTGCAATATCTACTTCTGCTGGGGTTTAAAAAGTGCCTATAAAGGCTGAATTTGCATAGCTTGCAGGTTGTAGGCAGTGGCTTCTAGTGGTGCTCCAGCTTGGTGAAACACATCCATGGGGTTTATTTGAAGCATGTGTTCAAGACCATATGGGGAACTGTTCTGCCAGAGCTAAGAATGGATATGAAGCTGTTGAGAGTTTTACACCTTCTTAGCCCAAATTAGGTTAGTTTGCAGCCTGCTCCATGCAGGAGCAAGGTTCAGATCCTGCTGGGATAAAGGGGACAAGAAATCCTGCAAATTCTCTTCTTTTTCACTCAAAGTGTTGACTTCTCAGTATTAAAAGAATGATCAAGTTTACCAAATCTTTACATTGAGATTTTGAGTTTGACTAAAAATTTTGGGGGTATAGTAGGTGAACAAGGACAAATAATTGGAAATTCCACAGCAGTAGCACATCACATCACTGCTGTCTGTGTGTCCATCCTCTCCTGGAGAGCTGGGCTGTCTGGTGGGACTGGATCTGCCCTGGTGTTTCACACAGACTATGGTGCATCATGGCACATGTGGTCCCACAGAGGTGGGACCATAGAGGAGACCAGAGTAATGAAGCACTCAAGGTGTAGACCCAAGAGGAGCTGACTGGCATTTCTAAATCAACATTACCGAATTTTTATGTCTTTTGGGTTTTGATAGTTGAATATTTCTGTCATGGGGAGGCCAAGGTGGGAGCAGACACCAAGGAAAACCAACCCACTGATCCACTCTGGTGTGTAGCTTCTCCTTCTCCTTCTCCTTCTCCTGAACAAAACCAGGTCTGTGATGTGTTTGTCACCAAACCCAAGGGGACCAGCAGGAAAAACATTGTCAGTGTGGCCACTGTTCAACGGGTGGGTTTTCAAGTTATTGGTTGATCTGTAATAAAAATAACCAAATGTTACAAAGCAGCATGACCCCTTACGATATTGACTTCTCTTAAATCAGTCAGGCTTTTCTGAACAGGCAGTTCTGGGGTTACAAATTAAGCATGAAAATTGGTTTCTTGAGTTTGGTATTCAAAGTTTTGTGAGCTGTGGGAGTCCTTAGTGCGGGAGCTGAGAGCAATGGCACATCCCCAATTCTGAAAGTGGATGGCCAGCCTCGTACAATGTGAAGATGAGTCCAGGATGGGACAGGAGGCCTGATGATGGTTGGCATTTTTTTAATAAGGATCTGTTTGAATCCATTCATGTCTTTCTTGTGACCTAAGATTTATTAAAGCTATTCAATATAAGACTTAATTTTTGGACCAGACCATCTCAGGGTGGAACAGAGTCATGAGGAGTCATGAGCCTCACAGAATCACCATTGTCATCAAATCCCATTGTGCTTGCAGTATGGCTAGCTGCCCAGAGAGGTTGTGGAGTCTCCTTCTCTGGAGAGATTCCAAACCTGCCTGGATGCGTTCCTGGGCACCCTGCTCTGGTGACCCTGCTGGAGCAGGAGGGTTGGACGAGATGATCTCCAGAGGTCCCTTTCAACCCCCACCATGCTGAGATTCTGAGTCTGTGACCTGAAGGTCATGAAAATGGTGGCAGGTCCCACTTCAGCAGTTCCCCAATGCATGATGTGCATCTCCATTTTCTGCCTTAAGCTCAGCACAGCGATGTGCCCCAAGTGCCAGCTTTGCTCTCCATTACTGTGTAGACCCTGCTCAAGCACATCAAGCATGGTGTGTAGGCAATGTCACAGTTGCCCAGACCAGCCAGCCTGTCTGGTTTTGCATGTTCATGGTTAGCCATGGAGCATATTCCTGGTTTTCCCAGCAAGTGCTTCCTGAACCAGAAGTTCTCAAGTTAAACCAGCCATGAGATGCCAGCACCAAGCATGGGAGCTAAAATGCAGCCTCTGAGGATGTTTGCCAGAGATTTCTGATACTTCAAGACATATTTAGAAGTTTCAACCACTGAGTTGGAGGCACAACTGGGAGGTCTACCCCCATGCTGCTCACTCTCCTGTGCTTCCCCAGCCAGCAGCCTCCCCCTCATCTCAAGGGCTTCTGAGGAATTCTGAACTTAGGAAGAAATGAGAAAGTTTTTAATCTTGCTGTTGCCTGTGGAAGTCCTGCAGCACCATCATACTTCTTCCATGCACAGGTCAGCCTTCCTGGTTTTTGAGTCTTCTGCTGAATATTCCTTCCTGCAGTAACACATGATAGAGAATGGAGCGAGAGTGGCTGGATGTCATGAGATTATTTTCATCAATTTTAGGTTTCATGCCATCCAGCTTCACTCATCTCCCTTCTGCTCGTTCATTAGGAGACAACAGAGCACAGCAATCTCTGTGCAACACTTCCATTGTCTATAGCTTTCTGTTTTTTGAGAACATTCCTTTTTTGAGGATATTTACAGCAGCAGGAACATGTCTCCAGTGGCAGAATATATAGAAGATGAACACCTTTTGCTGAAGGCTTTTTAGAACCAATCAGTGAAAACCTCTTAGAGCTGGGTCATCACAGAAATTTAAATCCAATCAGTTTAATCTAAACATCACAGTGCCACTACAGGGAAGGGAAATTTTCCTATTTACCGCACAGAAAGGATTTAAAGTGGTCCCTAAACTGAAGACTGAGCCCATGTATGGGCAACAACTTACATTGGCTGTTCAAAGTTGCTAGCATCCATGTCAGGAGATGCCAGCAACAAATCTGGGAAGAGAGTGACTCACTAGGGAAGTATAAGAAAAACATATACACAAATATGAAGCCCATATGTTGCATTCTGAGGAGAACCTCCTATTTGAAGGCCAGCCTGCAATTACTGTTTTTCTTCCAATTTGATCTAGAAAAAACAATCTATTTTGCTACAGAGTGTGTTGGAAGAGTTGCTCCAGTGGGCCTGGTGGATATCTGGAAAACTCATGGTAGGTACCTGGAAAACATGTCCACTGTGAATGAAAAGAGCAGCTCCTCAGCAGGGCCAAAGGAAATTTTGCAATCTGAACTAAAGAGGGACCTTGAGACAAGTCTGTGACTGCAAGCTGATGAGGAGAAACACTTCACCAAATTCTCCCCACCAAAGCTGCAGAAAGTGACCGCAAGCAATCAACAGCATTAGGAACGTGTAGGCCTGGCACTTCAGGACATGGGCCAGTGGTCATGGTAGTCTTGGGTTGACAGCTGGACTTGATGATCTTAGAGGTCTTTTCCGACCTTAATGATTCTATGATTCTATAAGAAACTGGTCCATCTCAGGGAAGGTCCAGCTGCTGAGTGCACACACACTGTCCTCCACCATGGGAGCCAGCCAAGAGAGATGAACACCAGGCAGCTTGTCAGGAGGAGAACAGCAACAGCATTAAGCAAACCTACTGTTCCTTGCATCTCCAGTGCCTTGCTTGGCTGAAAGACAGGACCTTAAGGTGTGCTGATGTGGTAACACACAGTTGGCTGCTTATCCCCTAAGAATACATTCACCTTAATATTAAGGGACAGTCTTAACTACAGAGGAAGCGGCACTGAAATGGTTAAGAAGAGACTAGACTCTCCAGTCTCCCTTTGAGCAAGAAGGATGGGCTAAATTAATTATAAATGGAATAATAAAATATTGGAAGTGGAAGCATGTGGACAAGGGACAGAGGAAGATGAAGCAATGAACAGCCTTGGCCCTATAAAAAGGAGATAAAAATAGGGCAAAGAGATATCATCAATCCGAGGACTATTTTCAAAACACTGTGTCCAAAAAAGCCTTGGACTGACCTTTTGGGGAAAGATGGCAAATGTTCAACAAAGGCCCTCACCGAGAGGCATTCCCAAGGGTATGAACATTGCCAGTGTGGGCAGCAGACAGAGGAGCTGGATTGCATGGAGGAGCTGGGGCTGCTGCACCATGTCCCTTGGCTCAGGGATTTCAGACCCTTTCTCACTGCACATGGTAATGAGAGCTCTTATTTATTGTTGGAGGTCTGCTTCTGGATACAGAAACACATTTCAAGGCCTTCTAGTAAAGCACAGGTACTCCAATAGAAACAATTATAGAACTTTCTCTTTCTATTTCTCTTTCTCTTGAGAATGTCCTTGTACATAGTCACAAGCCCATCCCATTGTTCTTCAGATCTTATGTCAACACTTGACTTTCTCGCATCATCTACAAGACACACCGACGGAGACAGCTGCTGTCAAGCTGCACATGCTGACCAGAACCAAGCCCTTGTTGTTTCCTCTGTCCATGGGCTTTACCTGGTGGTCAGTTTTGATGGGAAGTCCTTGGGACGGGATGACCATGCTGTTCTGTAGCTGTGCAGTGTGCTTCAGGCCCCCTTCTGCAGCTCCTAGGAGACATATCAGTAGCATTTATTCTTTAAGTACAATGATCTACACCATACCCTGTGGGAATATTAATTAACAGGAAGAGGCCGTGCAGTGCCAAAAATCCCATTCTCCTTCAGTACTTCCCAGTGAGATTTTCTCAGTTGCTCTGTTGGGGTAGGAACTCCCTGGAGGAGTTTCTATGGGATATCAACACTTTGCACTCTCTAAGGACGACTCACTTGCAGCCACTGGCATTACAGAAGAGCAGCACCACAGCAATTTGTGGGCACACAGTAAAAATCATGGATTTGTTTTGCATCCAAAGTGGGTATCTCCCAGAGCACATCCTCTGCTCCAGCATGGAGTCAGTGAGCATCTCTCCTGGAGAATGCAGCATCCATGGTCAGAGAAACTGAGGCATGTGTAGGAAAGGTGGAAATTTGCTGTGACATGAGGAAGAGGAGAGCTGTGATGGAGAAATTGGTGGGAGAAAAGGGATTTCCTCCCCAAAGAGGCCAGAGCACTGTCTGGGAGGGAGAGCAGGAAAGCCCATCATGCTCATCAGCTCAGAGGAGCGCGTCAGTGAAAGGCTAAAGATTGGCTCAGGAGGTAACAGAGAGCTCTGGGGAGAGGGAATGAGCAAACCAAAGCCCAAGGCAAGAAATCTCAACTTCTAGGTTTGGGAGCTCCTGGAAAACAGACCACATGGGCCCTTCTGGGAGGCTGGTGGTGCTCAGTGAAGGCGGCAGCATGCTCTCCATGGCAAAACCTTGGGGACAATCTAGCAGGTTGTCTCTGGACAGACACGTGTGGCTTATTCTTCAGCCAGAGCCACACAGACCTGGCTATAGACTGGAGCTGCAGAGGGAGGAACAGGGCTTTCCCTCCCCGCTGCACACACAGGTCCCAGGTTCAGCAGGGTCTGGACCTGCTCTCAGTTAATGGCATTTTAACTGTGCCTCCCTCTAATCTTTGGCCTTTTAGTCTCCAGATCTTTGGCTAGCAGACGGGAAGCTGCAAGAAGCTTTTAATGGTGTCTGTAGCCTTGTTATGACGGCTGCTGCCGCACTGGTAACCCACAACCTTAACCCTGCAGTGGGGGTGGGAAACAGGGGAAAAAAACCCTCTCATCAAACAGGCTGGGATTTCATTACAGCTTGTGTCACATTAGAGAAGTGAGAGCTGAGTTACTGCCAGGTACAGACAGTGACTGTGAGTCACCAGCATAACCCAGCTCATCAATAAATCTGGTGCTGTCCACCTCCCAGGCCAGTGTTCCCTTGAATTGCTGGTGCTCCTTCATCAACATTTGCAAATGCCCTGGCAGCTCCAGCCACCCAACTGCCAGACTTCAGTGCCCGTCCTTGCAGCTCACTCCAGCTCACAGACACCCCCCTCCCAGTCAAGGAGATGCTGGGCCGATCGCCCACACCACCCACACGCATCAGGTGGGCAGGACCACAGCCTTGCTCTACAGGCACTGGTTCCTTGGGATCCAGCTGCCTCTTGCATAAGCTCTGGAGGCTTCACCTTGCCAGCAGCTGGGGTGCAGAGAGCATGTAGCACTCAGCTGTGGAAGGAGAGGGCTGAAGACTTCCCCACTTCACACTGGGGCATCCAGGCAGGGTGTTAGCAAGGGCAGCACAGGCAGAGGTGGATCCTAGGGAGGTTTGAACCAGGAATTGTGGAGCCAGATGCTTTCAAGGCTTTTGATATGCAGAAAACCAGCTGTATATCCATGGTGTGACAGGAGAGGAATTAGGGATCTGTGAAAGTGTCAGAGACTCAAGGCTGAACTAAATGTGACCAGTAGGGTGAGGGAGGGGATTCTTCCCCTCTTCTCCACTCTGGGGAGATCCCTCCGCAGTGCTGGGGCCAGCTCTAGAGTCCTCAGCACAGGAGAGACATGGACCTATTGGAGGAGGCCACAGCAATGATGTGAGGCTGGAACCCCTCTGCTGTGAGTCCAGGCTGAAAGAATTGGGGTTGTTCAGTCTGGAGAAGAGGAGGCTGCAGGGAGACCTTATTGTGGCCTTCCAGTATTTAATGAAAGATTTTTTTTAGCAGGACCTGTTGTGACAGGACAAGGGGGGATGGTTTTAAACTAAAAGAGGGAGATTTAGACTGGAGAGAAGGAAGACATTTTTGATGCTGAGAGTGGTGAGATCCTGGCCCAGGTCACCCAAAGAGGTGGTCAATGTCCCATCCCTGGAACCATTCCAGGTGAGGTGGTCCGGGCTCTGAGCAACCTGCTCTAGTTGCAGATGTCCCTGCTCACTGCAGGGGGGTTGGACTAGATGGCCTTTAAAAAGGTCCCTTCCAACCCAAACAAGTCCATGATTCTATGATTCTAAATCCATGCAGACATGTAAACTGGCATCTGTTCTCTTCTAAAAACCCAAAGGCCCTGATCTCTCACCCACATGAGAGACCCTCCTTATTTGTTGGTTCCTTGCCCCGCTTCCCAATTCACACCTCCTCCACAGCTGACCAGAAGAGGCTGTGAGGACATGTGGCCCATGGGGGCCCCTCAGCTTTGGAGCCAGCACATCACCACAGAATAAATGGAATTTTTTTGACTTGAGAACTTGTTAAAAGTTTCCACTGTCCAGGTTGGCAAAGGGAGAGTGCACTGAGGCCAACGTGTTTGTAAGGAGAGGGTCTAGCTTCACAAATGTGCACTGAGACTTAATGGAAACAGATAAACCAATGGGCAGGGAAGGCTGGGTGGCCAGAGGGAGTTGTGCCATGGACAGGGTCATCATGAGAATTCTCCCACAGGGATGATGGGTCAGGTGGGGAAAAGCTTGGGGATTTCTGGACAGGTGGCTGCTGGCCAACAGTCCTGGAGTCAATTTGGTGATCTTGTATCTTCTCTGGCACTGTCCATTGCCCATGGTGGGAATGAATGGATGCTCTCTTTCTGTGGGGTGTCATGTTACCATATCCTGAAAATTTTACTTTTACAAGAAGTCCTTTTAAAGGTAAACCAGACAATAAACCTCTTGAAAAATTAAAGGCCCTGAATAATCTGCCAAGTAGCTGGGGGACAGAAGTGGGGTGAAGCTATCACTTAAAGTGTTTGTATCCTTCTTCTCTCCTACCTCACCTGTGAGCATCACCCCATCTCCTGCCCTCGTCCTTCAGTGACACGGCACCTTTTATATCAAAGGTGCCCAAGCACTTCTCATTCTTCTGTGTGCAGAAATCACCCCACTCAGTCCCAAAATGCATCTGTGAACATGGGAGGAGTATGGCAGCATGCAGTAATTAACACAACAGCTCAGGATCAGAAATGAAGGATAAACTGGGTGCTGGATTGAAAATAAGCTGGGCTGTGTAGGACGGACCAGCCAAGCTGGAATTCAGCCACGAGCTCCTGAGCTCCAGGTGTGCAAGTGATCTGGCACTGTGGGTTTGCCTTCATTTTAGAAAGTCACAGTCCTGGCCTGGCAGCACCAGCCAAGTCTGGACTCAGCAGTGGGCTCAATTTTGACTCAGTGCCCCTGATAGCAGCACCTTCTTAGCATCTTCATATTTCCAGGAAACCTTGGAAGGGGGCCCAGCCTGCCAGATAGCTTTTTAGAAATGGGGAAACCAATCATAGTTTGAGAAAATCATATTAGTGCCTCTCAGCAGACACGGCCCGTGCACGCGTGTGAGTCACTCCTAGCAACCCAGAAACCTGCTCGCGCCAGTGAAGGCATCGTGCTTGTGCCGGGTGAGCTCTGGCTGATGGATGAGTGCTGCAGAGCTGAAACGGCTTCACAACTGGTGCAATAAAGCAAAGATGTTAACTTTTGCAGGGAGTACAGCACGCTCTGAGAAGTCCTGGCTCGCAGATGAAGAGCAGGGCTTGCTGAAGCCCTGTGGGATGGATGCTTCTGCTGTTGGGGCTAGTAAGTTGGTTTATTCTTGCTCAGTAGGTGAGATTCTGTAGTGAAAGTGGAGCACGATAGCAGGTGGGACCCAGGAGCCCTGCGATGGACTGTGCTGAGATCAGCAATGGCACTGCAGATGACAGAGATCTCAGCTCAGTTCCTGGCTCATGCTGGGGTGACTCAGGGCACAGGCAGCATGGGAAGGACAAGTGCCAGGAGCAGTTTGCTGATGGGAAGAGTTAGTCTGGAGACAGCCAGCATGCACAAGCCAGACCCCCACGCACCTAGAGATGTCATCTTGAGCAGCATCTGCTGCTGTCTTCCTCCATCAATGTATTTCGCTTCCCAGCAGCCCTGTGCAGCAATGCAAACATGCTGCCAACTATGTCGTGCAGCAGGAGGAAAGTGCTTGTGATATTGAGCCCGGGAAGGTGTCCACAGGTGTTTGCAGTGCTGCAAGACACAGGGATGGGAGCAAGGAGGTACCTGCAGCAGGATCCAACTATGCTCACAGGGCAGGGGTTTTGAGCATACTGAGAGCCCTGCCTGTGACTAACAGCTCTGTGTTCAGCAGTCTCAGCAACATTGATGAAGCTCTTCTGCTCCCCAAAGATCTTTCCTCCTGTTCCTCTACCACTGTCAAAGCTCTTCAGCTAAGGACAGTCCTGGCTGAAGCTGTCTGTCCTGCAGGGAGAGAACAAGGCTCTTGCCTTGAAAGCTTTAAGCTCATTAGCTGCCAGTGGAATGGGTAATTAAGTTGATCTGTGCAGGGAGCACAGTGGGAGCAGTCTTTCTTCTTCAGACACCACCAAGGGAGAAGGGAGGACTCCTGACTTTCTTTTGGTGCAGGATTAAGGAAGAGTATTGAGGAAGAAAGAGGATGTTGAATATCAGCTCTGCTGAGGAGATCTCTGACAGGGTCTGTAGCCTCTTGTGACAGGAAAGGGCTGGCTCTGGGTGGCCTCCAGATTCACTCTGCGAGTGTAAATGAGGAAGGAGGATGGTGCAGTGGTGGGACTAGCCTGGGGCAGGCTGGCCTGTGCCAGATCTTCTGCACAGACCATCCTGTGTGGTAATTTACCCAGGGCTTTTGATCCTTACTCGTAGCTCCATCAGAATAGAAAAAAATCCAGTTGCAATGCTGCAGAATGAAGAGCCCTTCTCCTTGCATGGACAGGTGGACAAGGAGGGTGCTCTCACTGCGGGTTCTGCAGGACCTTGACCCTGGTCCCTGCACCTCCAACCCCAGGCACACCAACACCTGGCAGCCCACCACAGTGCTGCCTGGCACTGGCAACAAGGGGGTATGGGAACGGGGCACCTAGCACCTGCTTTCTAACAGGCAACAAATATTCTCTGAGCCTCCCCAGGTGGGACCAGACCCCGAACCTTATTTTTTTCTCCAGAAAAGAACATACAATCAGTTAAGTTAAAACTGATTATCACTAGCAAAGTCAAAGAGTAGAAGTCTGGCACTGGTTTATGGCTTTCCTCCTATTTCCCTCAAGTTTGTGGAGTTTGAGCTCACACCTCCAGCAAAACTTCTCTCTTGCTCATGCAAAAGCTCCTGCCAAAATTGTGGCTAGCGCAGCAGAGGCACCATGGAGCCATGAGACCCCATCACGCAAGCACCATGTGTCTTCTCCTATGACACTGTCCTTGTCCCCATAGGATGATCCTGGCACAGACTGTTTTCCTCCCTGTGCCCCAGGAGAGCATGGCTGTGCAGCAATGTTGTGGGGCTTTTTTCAAAAGCTATTAGCAAAGGCTGTGGAGGGAACATGGCGAGGTAATTGGTGAGGATGAGACTAATCTCATTTTTTTGTTGTGAAAGGGGTGTGAAGAAGAGAAAAGGAGATGTACTGGTAAATTACCATCAGGGCTGCTATAGTAACACAGCTTTAAAGATTGCCTACTCGGCCTCCTTAGGGCTATAGAAAGCTCTTCAGATTGTTCTGTAGTTTTCCACTTTCTCCTGATGCAGGCTGGCCAGGGCTGCTCATGCCTTCTGACCGCACTATGACTTGTGGTCCTGCCTGGACACCCACCACTGCCCTCGTCCCAGCCACTGCCTGCACAGGGAACCGCTGCCCGGAGACAAGGGGCAGTGGAAGGAAGTGGATTGAGTCTCAGGGATGTTTGTCCCTCAGACCTTTCTCCTTCCCAGACACTTGGATATCTCAGGGAAGTACCTTTATTAACTTATTTACTCCTTGTTTCTCTCTCATTTATTACATTTAGTCACTCATTTTCCTGTAGGGCACCAGTTAAGAAGAGAGGGACCCCAGACAAGCCAGCTGCTGAATCCCAACTTCCCCAGCAGAGCACCAGTCCAGTGACAAGGTCACCTAGTCCCAGGCAATGTGCAGCCAGAGCATCCCATGGCCAGCACAATGCCCTGAGCTGAGTCCTGTCCAAGCCCCTTTGCCCTGACAGTTCCTGCTGCCCCAGGCATGCTTGTATGTGGACAGTCCCCTGCTGAAAGGCTGGGACCATCACGGAGATGCATGAGGCCTGAGTCTTCACCTGCATCTTCTTGACTTCATTTGCTACAACTGTGTGGTTCCCTAGGAGTCATTTCCCACCCCTAATGGACATTTTCCCTCCTCTTTTTAAATGAAATCCCCAAACATCCAAAAAGCAAATCAATGGCCCCGCTCTAAAGTGCCATCAGATGCCTCAACTGAGACAATGGTATGCGTGGGAAAGAGTTTTTTTCCTCCAATCTCACATCAAGCTGCTTGAGCTCGACACTTATGCATGAATCACTTACATTTCTCAGTAGCTGTCCAGCCCTCATCGCTGCAAAGCAGGCTGCTTTCCCCTGCATACTCAAGAGCAAGCCTTGTTTTCAGCCCAGTCAAGCTCCATGCCGGATGTGATGCTTAAGTATATTTGCTGCATAAACAGGGTTTAACAGGATTTCTGACTCCAGGGACAACTCATGAACCCCTGTCCTCTTCTAGCACTCTCACATTTCATTCTTCTTCAACGTTAGCTTTATATACGTGGAGGCATCTGCATTTTATGTCTTTGTTTCTTTGAAGTTCTCTGGGATGGAGAAATGCTAATGTTGAATTTCTGCAGGAGGGAGAGTGTGTTAACAACCAATCCCCTCAAAGGAACCCAGGATAATTTAGTAAAGGCAAAAGGCTGGGTGATTTCTGCCATGACAAATTTGAAATCAGCAGGTGTGCTGGCCTGCAGCTTTAAGTGTTTAAAGGGTTTCAATTATACATTGTAAAGCCATAGAAACAATCAGTCTTATTCTTAAAACAGCACCTAAGGTGTAACTTTATTTCAAATGAGACAGATGTGCTGAGAATCTTTGGGTCTTCTAGAGTTGCTGCAACATATGAAAACAAGCACGAGTTAAATAAGATTTGGCTCTCAGCAAATGAGGCCACACATTTTCTCAGGATCAGGAAGGAAGCAACACTTGTTATCCCCCAGTCACACACACATATGTGGCCCCCAAGAGCTCCCATCACTAGCACACTGTCTTCCCAGCATCCTGATGGAGACATCAAGTGGGGCTTGGAGAAGGTGTGATTTGCCCACAGTCACTTCATGCACGGAGAGACACAGGGATCAGAAGATGCTTCCTTCAAGTCTTACTCCACTTCTTCAACCACTTCTCCCTGGGCCACACTCACACCTGTGGTGTCATTGGCCCCACAAACCTCTTTGGAGTCAGATCCAACCCACTGTGGTGATGGGCCAGGGGTAGAACCATCCCTGTCCCATTAGATAGAATCTAAAAACATTTTCTGTAAAAGTACCTTCATCCTTATGCAGTAGGAGCTATTCAATTTTGCTTCCTTCGAGCCTTTGACATAGAAGGAGTTCAAGCAGCCGTCTCTGAGATGACTTACCAGACTGAGCATTGAGCTAGTCAGAGTCAATGACAAACCCTCATTAGCTGAGAGGGTCTTGTAAGCATCAGCAAAGAAGCAGAAGACTCACAAAACTGTTCACTTCCTATTAAAAGACCAAGAAAAATACAGAGGTGTTATTTAAAAGTGGGTGTGCTGGAACTAAGCACCCACCTGCAGCAGGTCCCTGCTGGCCACTGTGCTCTGAGTATGGCCCAGACCCGCTTCCAGGCACACGTGTTCAGAATCTGCTGTGGTTTGATGCCTGAGAAAGCAAGGAGCTGTAAAACCAGGAGGGCAGCTCTGTTTACTCCTATCTTGGGATGCTGGTGTGATGTGCTGTGATACATCCAAGATAGATCTGCTGAATAAAAATACTGGCTAGTGTTTGTCAAAACCAGATGGCCCAGGCTTGCTCATGCATAGCAAGTGAAAGACTTGCCAGGGTCACTGCAGGACCTTGCCACCCATTGAAGGACCACTGGATCCAGCTAATCTCCCCCAACAGTGTTTGATTAACATTTGCAGCTTTGTTTTATCCACCCAGACACTGTGTCATCACCAGGGTGCTTGAGCACAAACATGTCTTCAGGAAGCAGAGAGCAGGTACATTCCATGACACTGGAAGAGGAGAGAACAGGACAGGACAGGGCTGTTTGTCTCACTGAGGTGTAACATAACTCTGGGGTTCTGCCGGGAGCTAACGTAAGAGCCTGATGAAGGTTGCCTGAGGTCGGTCACACAAGCTGTCCAAGAGCCGATCCTCACACCTCCTGTCTCTGGAGATGCTTCCGAGAAGGACACCACCAGGTGACTTCTGAAAATTTGCTCCAGCATGGGAACACAATTCCAGAGCCACCACGGTACTTGGAGTCCAAGTGAGGACCTTGAGGCCTGCTGTAAAACATCTTGATTTATGGGAGCTGTGTGGGAGCCCAGGAGGCTCCCTGGCAGCTGGGGGCCACCTTACACTTTTCAGATGGCTGATGAAGAAGGAACAGCCCCTGGCTCCAATGTCGATTTTGTTTACTCTCACCTCCAGTTACATGTCTCAGATGGAGCATATCCATCTTTGGGAGGGAGACCAATCTATTGTAATTGAGCCTACTCGGCCTGGGTTCAAGGGGAAGCAGCTCTCCCAAGCTGCCCCTGCTCGGAACACAGACCACAGGCAGTGCACACATACCTTGGAAGGAGGATGTTCCTAGTCTTAGTAAGAACACTATTACAGAATCACAGAACGTTAAGGGTTGGAAGGGACCTCGAAAGATCATCTAGTCCAACACCCCTGCCAGAGCAGGATCACCTAGATCAGGTCACACAGGAACATGTCCAGGCTAGTTCTGAATGTCTCCAGAGAAGGAGATTCCACAACCTCCCTGGGTAGCCTGTTCCAGTGTCTGTCACCCTCACCGTGAAAAATTTTTTCCTTATGTTTACACAAAACCTTCTATGCTTCGGCTTGTACCCATTGCCCCTTGTCCTGTCACCGAGAAGAGCCTGGCTCTGTCCTCCTGACACTCACCCTTTACATATTTATAGACATTAATGAGATCACCCCTCAGTCTCCTCTTCTCCAGGCTAAAGAGACCCAGCTCTCTCAGCCTTTCCTCATAAGGGAGATGCTCCACTCCCTTAATCATCTTAGTGGCTCTGCGCTGGACTTTCTCCAGTAGCTCCCTGTCTCTTTTGAACTGGGCTGCCCAGAACTGGATACAGTATTCCAGGTGGGGCCTCACCAGTGCAGAGTAGAGGGGGAGGAGAACCTCCCTCGACCTGCTGGCCACGCTCTTCTTAACGCAGCCCAGGATGCCATTTGCCTTCTTGGCCATGAGGGCGCATTGTTGGCTCATGGTCATCCTTCTTGTCCAACATGACTCCTAGACCTTTTTCCCCAGAGCTGCTCTCCAACAGATCAGCCCCCAACCTGTACCGATACATGGGGTTGTTCTTCCCCAGATGCAGTGCTTTACACTTGCCCTTGTGGAACTTCATTAAATTTCTCCCTGCCCAGCTTTTCAGCCTGTCCAGGTCTCGCTGGATGGCAGCACAGCCTTTTGGGGTGTCAGCCACTCCTCCCAGTTTTGTATCATCAGCAAAGTTGCTGAGGGTGCACTCTATCCCTTCATCCAGGTCACTGATGAATATACTGAATAGCATTGGACCCAGTACTGACCCTTGGGGGACATCACTAGCCACAGGCCTTCAACTAGACTCTGCTCCACTGACCACAACTCTCTGGGCTCTGTCCTTCAGCCAGTTTCCAATCCATCTCACCATACAGTCATCTAATCAGCACTTCTCAAGCTTGGCTGCGAGGATACCATGGGAGACAATATTGAAAGCTTTGCTGAAGTTGAGATATACCACATCCACTGCGCTCCCCTCATCTATCCATCTAGTTGTGCCATCATAAAAGACTATCAGATTAGTCAACCATGACTTCCCTTTGTTGAATCCATGTTGACTACTCGTGATAAGCCTCCTTTCCTCAACATGCTTTGAAATGGTGGCAAGAACAAGCTGTTCCATCACCTTTCCAGGAATGGAGGTGAGGCTGACCAGCCTATAGTTACTCGGGTCCTCTTTCTTGCCCTTTTTGAAGATTGGGATGATATTGGCCTTCCTCCAGTCCTCAAGAACCTCTCCATTTCTCCAGGACCTTTCAGAGATCATGGAGAGTGGCCTAGCAATGACTTCTGCCATCTCCCTCAGCACTCACGGGTGCATCCCATCAGGGCCTATGGACTTAGGGATGTTCATTTTGCTTAAATGCTCTCTAACCCAATCCTCCTCAACTGAGACAAAATCTTCCTTCCTCCAGACTTTCTCTGTGGTTTTATGTTTTAAAGACAGTGTGCAGTGCCCAGAAGGTTCTGTTTCCATTATGAAATGTGTTGGATTTTACCAGGATGGCCACATTGTTCGTTGGTTTACAGGCTTGTGTGCTGAAGGGTAAACTTTTATTAACATCTCAGACGAAAGCACTCCACCTTGGGATTTCATGCATATTTACATTCAATGCTAGACTTGCAGGGATGTTCCTCTTGACATTTTACTTGGCTTCTCTCTGAGAACAGGAATCTTTCCACTTCCTTGCTAAAGCATTGTGCAATATTCAAGAAAAAAAGCAGATGAAAACCAGCTTTTGGCTAAGAGAAAGAGATCTGAGGACCTGACATGGAAGTTTTGCTCTCTAAGAAACTCGGCTGCTGTTCCCTAGCAGCTTGTGAAGGGTGCAATTTCTCTAAGATCATAAGGAGATAAATGCAAGAAACTTCCCGTTGGAGGTAAAATATGGCTTAAAGACAGATGCTTTGCCTTCAGAATTGGACATCTGGAACTGGTTCCCATTTTTTGTCTAGATCTCATGTGTGACTTATCCAAAGCCTTTGCCTTTCATCCTGCGATCCCCTGATGAAACTTTGAGCTCTAGGGCAGGGACTGTGGAGCCTTGTGTCAAAAGATGGTGATTTAAAACACAGCCTTTGTGCGCCAGGATAAGGTACCATGATGACTCATCGTAAATGGAAGCCATCTCTGCTTGGGAGCTGGTGTGCTGGCCTTTGAAATGCACTGTCTTCTGTCTCTCCCAGCCTGTGCTCTCCTATGAGACAGGAGTGACATAGAGCGAGCTTTTGTGGCACAACTCTCACTAGAGATTTGTAAAGCTTTTCAATTGGCTGGGAAAGGCTAAAAATAGCTCTCTAAAAGCTTTTCATTGCTCCTTGATCACTCTTCCCTATTGTGCTCCTCTGATGGAGTAAGGAGAGGCCAGATGTGAGTGTTTCTTTCCTGAGCGTGTCTTGCTGGATGTCCCAGACTTCAGAGAAGTTCAATATCAGGAGACATCAGATCCGTGGGTCCTGCCTTTATCTGAAGTTTGTCTGATGGAGTCAGAGACAGTTTTCAATGGGAGAGGGGAGGGATGAGGCTGCACAGAGGCTCCATTTCAGGATCAGCTTGCAGCAGCTCAGCCCCATTCATCTTGTTCTGGAAGTTGCCTTAGAATCATAGGATGGTTTGGGTTGGAAGGGACCTTAAAGATCATCTAGTTCCAACTCTCCTGCCATGAGTAGGACTCCAGAGGTGGGTGAAGAAGGAAGGAGATGTGGGGGAGTCGTGAATGTCTCTGTGTTACCCTCTCAAATTGTACTTGAACATCGCTGAGGAAAAGCTAAGCACACCACCCATCACAGGAGCTGCAGTACTGTATTTATCTTCATCTTGACACCCTTGGCATCACCATTGTTTTCTTGTTTTTTACTCTTGCTTGAGAGAAAGATGACAAGATGATATTTAATGCAGCCTTGAAAATGTTTGTTGTGCCGTTGCTTTAATGCCCCTGAGAAGCTGGGCTGAAGAGTCTTGCCATCAACCACCTATCAGGGATGAGAGTACACACCAAGGTCAGCAACACAAGCTGCAGTCTTGTGCCACGTTTCTCAACCAAAGCTGCTATGGTGATGGTAAACTCAGGCTTGTCAGGCAGCAGGGCACCCATACAGCAGTCCCACCTAAACCACAGAACACATCAAGTTCTCCTGGGGGTGCCCAGGTCACAGATGTCCAGTTGTTGGTCCTGGATCTGTGGTTTCCAGCTGAATGGCTCAGTTGAATGCTTTTACTGGAGGCCTCACACTTACCTGAATTGGGGGCTGCCCCTGCCAGAGCTCAGACTGAAACAGAGCACAAAGTTTGGTCTAAAATGAGATGAGAGTCTCGCTGAGGGGACCAAGGCAGTGCAGTGAGCTCCTCAGCAGTGCCTTCCACTTTAAGTCCAGCTCAGGATGCCCAAGCCTCTGCTGGAGGATGCTGTCCTGCTGGCAAAGACGTCTTTCTGCTGGGGAAACTGGAAAGGGAGGAGGTGCAGCTTGCTGCTTTCAGTCATGCGGAGTTTCCTTGGTACATTCCCAAGAGGAGGCTGTTAATCCTGTTGACCTGGCTTGATTTCAATCATCGTGGGAACACTCAGCCTATGCAGGTTGTTCCTATAGTGTTATTTGGCTGCAGCAGGCGTTCCTATCCTTTTTTCAGATTTTATATGCATTTTGTAAATGGAGTGTGTCATGGACGCCTCCTGCCTTGGCAATCACACAAGTTGGGTCCCCAGCCATCCGCAGTGTCCATCCCTGGCACTGCCCTGATTCGTTCCTCCAATAACAGAACTTTTCATCTCACCAGTACCTGCTTTAAATGCTTTTTCTCTTTTCATGAACAAGTTTTCCTCAACTTTAAGCTCTCTGGCTTGAGCTGTGAATGAAACCAGCTGTGCTGGTTTTGACCATGGTAGAGTTCATTTTCTTCCCATGGTGCTGGGATGATGGGAACAGACTGACCTTCCAGGCTAACTCTTTGTGCACCCCCAGCCTGCTCGCTGGTGGGGTGGGGTGAGGAGCAGAAAAGGCCATGACCGTGTAAGCTGCTCAGCAGTAAAGAAAACATCCTTGTGGTATCAACACCGTATCCAGCACAAATCCAAAGCACAGCTCCACACTTCTATTTCCAATGTGGTTGTCCAGGCTTGCAAGTGTCCCCCAGTGTGTTTGGCTCTGATGTCCCATGCTGATGGTTTGCTCACACAAGATGTGACCTTCTGGGAAACATCTGCTGACAAGGACTTGAAGCAAGGAGACCAAAAGTGCATTTCAGAAAAGAGAAGCTCCCTCTGCTTGAGTCATTCCCAGTCTCTGGTGGACTTGCAGCCTTCCATGTGCCATCTTGTGGCTGGGACTGCCACTTCCTCCCAGCCTCTCTGGTTAGGATCTTCTTGCAGTACAACCTAAATTCCAGAACACTCTCAAGCAATATTATTTACTGAGCATCTGGCAAGGAACCCTGGAAGATATATCTGTTCCCGTCATCCCAGCACTTTCCATGGATTTGCCACTCTCCTCCACACAGGTCCTGCGTTCTTCCAACACACTACATGGCACTGTCCCTACCTCTGTCTTAATTCGGTGTCATCAAATGATCCATCCTATCAGTTGCGAGCTCTGGAGCTGTAATAGTTCGCTGTGGTAGTTGAAACAGGTGTCCCCTGGGACAGGTATGATCTGATTAAAGAAAGCACCGAAGTGCAAGACAGCAGCAACATTGATGAGCCTGCCTGAGAACAGATGAGGCAGAAGAAAACCAGTCTGTCTGCTGGCTCCTGAAAATTAAGCTGTGCTGCAGCTGCGAAGACACAGAGAATTACAGGGAGCTTAGAAAGGACAAAAATACAACTGTCATCATGCAAACACACAAACACCTTGTGCTCCTCTGCAGGGAAGAGTAGTAGGCATCTGAGGAGCCTTTGCTCATGCAAAACATGCTGCTGAGAGGATGGAAACTGTTCGCCACAAATGCAGGAGCAGGCAACCTTCTTGACAGCAAATAAAAATTACTAATCAAAAGAATTGTAATCAAAGTAATTACCATGTTCTCTGCACACACAAACCCTGCATGTTTCATGAAGTCTAATAGAGAGCAGTGCTGGGCCTTGATAGATAGGAAATTGATGGTTAATCACCAGGGAACAGATAACTTCCTCACCCAATCTTCAGCTAATGGCTTTAACATGCTCTTTTGAATGCAGTTTGCACTGGTTGTGATTATGTCTTCAGTGAAGTAAAGCTGGAGGATGCTGTCCTGTATGTTAATAAGGTTACTGCTTCCTGTGTGTATCAAAACAAGGCTTCGAAGCACTTCACATGAGGTCCATCTTCACCGAAGCCAAGTTGCTTGGGCACAAGCGAAGGCTCATATGGTGTTGCAGATTGATTATTTGGTCCTCTCGCAGTCTGAGATGGAGTTGCTTGTGGGTCCCCAGCACAGTCCAGAGCACTGAAGGAGGCCACAGCTGCTTCACCTGACTCATCCACTAGCAAACTCAACTTCCCAATAATTTATTGTCTGGTTTCTCCACCTAGCATGGACCTAAGACTGACCTGAAAATTCATATTTCATTTGCAAATACAGCTTAGAAGGCCTACTGCAACAGCCTCTTGGTGGTCCTGTAAGTGAAGTGCTCACTCCAGAGCATTTGAAACCTTTCTGCCTTAACCACAACTTTTTATTCCTCCACTGGCTCTTTTTTCCCACTTCAATTTCCTTCTTGGAAACTAGTTTGGGTTGATATATTGAAACCCCGTCAGGAAAGCTTTATCCCTTGGAGACCTTTGGCACAACTCAAGAAGTCAGCCCCAGTTTAAAGTATGGGGCTGGCAGCTGACTCCCCAAAGAGAGAAGCATATCGTTCCATACCTCTGGCAGGGCCACTGGGACCTCTTTGAGCAGTCAGTCCTTGGCAGCTAACAGACAGCAGCTCCACCTGGTTACATCACTAGAAGCAACAGCAGAGGCAGGCTTTTTAGTACCCTTCTCTGAGATCACCTGTATTCCTGGCAACTTTGTTCTTATCTCAGTCTGGGGAAGTCCAAGCCAAGTTAACAGCCATCTCAGATGAAGGGCAGAAAATAAACCTATCCATCAGCTGCAAAGAGCGTGCAGCAGCACGAAGCACATTAGAGGCAAAGTGGACCTATAGAGATACAGCATGAGATGCCTCTCTGCAAGGAGAAGCTCCCAGGCTTTAACAGTGCCTCTTTAGAGAGAACTTAGTGTCATTTTCTATGGGTGCCTCATCAAACAATTAAAATAAATGCCTTCAGAGCACAGTTTTCTTTCTTCTCTGGGAATGTTTCCAGCTCACTAAGTTACAGCATTACCACAAAGAATATGAAATTGTATAATTATTGAAGACAGCTATCAGAAGAGGGTTATACAGTTTAACCATGGAGCTGCTGGTAGCATTGGGGCAATGCCAGGGAAGGCATAGTCAGAGGTTTTGGCCTGAGTCCTCACCCTCCTGATGCCATGAGAGTCCAGGGTCTGGGTAGCAGTTTGGGTCATCCCTTGGAAGTTCTCAGGACCACAGAGAGGTGCTGCTGTCTGGAAGCAGCACAGAGCTCTCTGCGTTTACCTGGGCATGGGTCAGGAGGGGCCCCAAACACAGAGCAGGGTGAGGAGCTTGTAGGACTCGGCACAGTGGACACACGCTCTGATGAGCAGCAGGACTTTCACAGAGCGCACTTATTTAAACCCATTTTTAATCCACAATAAGCATTATTAAAATTAAGTTTGAACTTATTTTCTCTCTCCTCCTTCCTCTGCTGTCCCCTTCAGGCTGCCTCTTCTCCACCTTGTCACATTGGCCAGTCACTCCCCATCATCCAAAGTCTTTCATCAACTTTTCCATTTCCACCACTGTGTTTATCGCTCTTCTCTTCCTTCTTGTTGCAGCCACACTCCCTTTCCTCCCTGCTGATGTCCTGGCTTCAAGTATGCTGGTGTTGGGTCTCAGATTCCTTGGACAGGGCCTGGACCTTGCAGTATGTTTGGTGTATTCCTGGTCAGCTGTCAGTAACACACTCCACAGGCTGGGCTCTTTGAATGCATTCCCATCTTTGTCTCCTTGGATCTGCTTGTCCAAGCTTCTCCTGTTACATCCTCACTTACAGAAGTCACTTCTAATTTTGTAGTTCATAAAGCCAGAAATGTAATTGCAAGTTGTCAGAAAATTCCTGTCCTCCAGCCTGGACTCCCTCACAAATGTTTTATTTCACAAAATGTCAAAGAAAATCCTGTTTTACAGCAGAAACTGGAAAGCATGGTCTCCAAACCTTCTATGAATGACTACCTGGATTTCCTGGATAAGACCTGATTTTTCTGACTTGACCAAAGCTTTACCATATGGCCATGAGGTGCTAGGTGAGCACACATGTCTGACAGGAACCAGTCGGGAACTAGAAGTGCCCAAGCAGAGCTTGCAGCAGCAACATCCTCATCTGCATCTAGGACTGCTTAGTGACACTGTAATGTCAACAATAATTAAACATGAGTGTAATTTTGCATGAAGAGTCTTTTAATTTAGCTACACTGAAGCAAGAGGAAAGCTGGGCCAGCAGCTGAGACATTAGCCCTTGGTTTGTGTGCTGCAGATGTCATCTCCAACATCAGGGAGGTCACTTGTGCCTGAATTCACACTTCATGCCTGGGAGCCTAACAACTGAGGTCCCTCTCTTGGAGAACTCTTCAGGGTGATGCCACACACACCTGGTGGTGATTCATGCACCAGAGATGCTTGCCCTTTGCTGCCGGCTCCACCGGGACCGGTGGCCACCAAGACCTAGGTTAAGTCACTTAATTAAGGTTTGAAGTTAGGCAGGATTAGTTAATCTTCATCATGGTCATGACAGAACAAGGTGAAAATTTTACTTTCCTACTCAGTGAGGGCTTGGGAGGTGAAAAGCAGTGTCTTGCCCTAGCCTGTGTGGCATCTCCATGGACGGGACTTGGCATAGCCGGCTCTGCTAGAGGGATGAAGTGAGGATCAGCCAGGTATGTTCTTCAGTGTGATGGGACATATTTACAGAAAAAGCACATAAAGCCTGGTTTCCTGAGCCCTGCTCAAACAAGCAGGCTGACAGTTTCCTTGCTTAGAAATCCACACCTGCTTGTAGTGGAAGTAGTTTATCCAAAATAAGTCTCCTGTGGGGCTCAAGTCCATGCAATCCATGGGAGTCAGTGCCCATCTTCTCCCTCACTGGGATCCCGGCTCTGCCCCTTCCCCAGGACCAGCTCTTGTGTGGCTGTGTAGTGAAAATGCACTTTTGCAATGTTAGCTTTTAAATGACCAGGGAGCTTCAGGGCTTCTGTTCAGACCTCTATACAGTTGTCCATACCCTTTGTGGTGGCCTCCACTGCTTCACTTGTTGCAGAAATGAGATTTAATTGCTTCTCCTCTTAAACTTGAGCATCTTTAGTACCCTCGTCAGATTTTGTCAAGTTTGTGAGTGATCGTAGGGTTATGCTTTGAAGAGAGCCATGCCTGGGGGGATGCAGGGTTCAGCTGCAGATCAAGGCAGACGGAATGTATTGATGTGCTAATGGCGCCACAGTTAAGATAAACACTTTGGAGGGAGTATGTGAAGTATGTGAGAACAGGATGTGTTTGCAGGGTCCATGAGATATGCTCTGTAGCCAACGGTAGCGTTTTCAAGGACTCGTGCTTGAGGTATGCAACCAATCTTGTACTGACTGCCGCGCGTAGAGAAGCGTGTTACTATATAAATATCGGAGTGATCCGTGAATAAAGGGTCGACTTATGCACATCATCTTGGTGTTGCGTCGTCCGAGCCCCGCATGAATCCCCACAAGTGATGTCAACCATCGTCTGCATACCAACACCCACAGCTGAGTTGCTCAGGTATTGCACTAGCAGAACAACGAGCTCCTCCAGCTCACCTGTGACTGAGGACGGGTTAGAAAACCCAAAGCTGGCTTGGATGGCTGAACAAAATCAATTAGATCCACTAGCAGTGTTTTCCTTTGTGGATAAGTTTTCATCTGCTCATAAAAATTGTAGTGGCTGAGAAAAGAATTGCTAAGAAGCCTTTCCCCCTCAGAGTTCTGCCAGTCCTTCCCATTCCACCATGATGGGGAGCGAAGAAGCCTGGGTCTCTGAGGAGCATCACTGGAAGTCAGGCCTCTCACAAAGTCACACAACTCACTAATGTAACCAGCATCTGCACAGGGATTACTCATATTTCAAACAGAGAGACTGACAATGGTGCCAGGGAGGAACTTCTGCACATTCCATGCTTCTGGTCATCATTTACCCTGTTGTGTTGGTTCAGGCAGGACAAACCCAGAGCTTCCTCTGTGAGTATGCAGGCACCAAGAGATGTCAGTACAGCACACGGGTCTGCTCTTTAAATATTAAAAAGCATAAATGGCTTAAGGATATAGGGCTACGGTTGCACCTGTTGGCACTGAGAAGGTGCAGAAGCCAGATGAGATGTTGGTAGACACACGAATCATCACCCTGCATGCATTTCCTCACCTCATGGGGTTCGTTGTCCTTACCAAAGGATGTGGAAATGTTTATTAGCCTGTACAGGCAGGCATAACAGTTTGTGTTTTGGATATACCATGTGGGAAGCCCCCCTGCTGATCCATTGCAGAAGACAAAAAGAAATATCAAGAGAGTAAGGAAACAATTATTTTTTTCTAAACCAGATTTCAGACACGGCTGCACCTGTATGGAGCTGACTGAGCCCATGGTTGATGCCTCTTGCTGCAGAAGGCAGACATTCTGCTCGTACTTACTGAGAGAGGCAATTTCTGGGAAACAGACTGAAACAACAGCAATTGGGACGGCAAGAGAAACTGAGTTACTTTTTATGTCGTAATTAACTAAAAATAAAGAAAGTGACTGTGTCCTGCAGCGGCAGAGACTCCCTCCTGCCTCATGGACTCCAAGGGGAACTGCAGTTTCTCCCCATCTCTAACGTGCCTGTGAATTATTATATAAAAAAAGAACAAACTGAATTGCTTGTCCCAAATTGAAAAAAAAAAAAACAATGAGCAATCAAAAATAACTTTGTCATTAATTGCCCAATTTGATTTTGCTTTGCAGTCACTAACTTTCCATTGCAGGGCAGGTCATGTGGGAGATTTTTGCCAGCCTAACTCTAACCCTTGCCCTTTTAATGAATAAGATGGGGGCCTTACAACTTGGTTCTGTGTTCTGTTCTAGTTAAAGTGTTTAGGAATGTGCCAATGGTTCATTCTCCTGGCAATTAGATGCAGCAGTCAGACTCTTTCCTGCATATTTGCAAAGTCTGCCACGAAGAGGGACAATGCAAGCACAGTATTGAGAAACTAGTCATGGATCCATAACCAAAATTGATGGCATTTATCTGGCAAAATGCATCTGGGGATCTGTATTTAATGCATGTCATTATCTATTTGCAGAAGACAAAAGACATGAGGGAAAACACTTTCTTTCTGTCTGCAAAGAGCTCAAAAGATGTCCTTCAACATTTCATATTCCACTTTTTTTTTGGTATTAAAAACCCAGGTCTCTAAAGATGTCCCTTTTAAAATTGCTCTGAAGAGTGACACCATGAAATCCTGGCACAGCAGCACTCAGGGAATGAATTTCCATTGCAGCTGCAAATAAATTTGGGTTCTGATGAAGTCGAGCCTGAAAAATGGTGGACATTTTTATGCCTTGTGTTTGCAGGGCTTTGAGACTTTTATTTCATACAAGGTGCGGATGCACCACTGTTAGTTCCTGGGAAGCTGCCAAGTTTACAAGGCTCAAACTGGCTGGGCTGTGTTTAATCCAAGCCAAGTCACAGGAGATTTTATTCCAGCCTTCTAATCACCATCCAAACTACATTTTGACATATGCTACCCCAGCGAAAACATTGCGTGTTCAGGAAGGAAGGGCATGGCATCTCTTAACGGAGTAGGACTTGGTCCGAGGTCAAGCCAAGAAGTCAAGTCAGTAGGTCAGGGTCTGAACCAGAGAAAGACACATTCAAGCACAGCCATAGCTCCAACGTAGCTTATGCAGCGGCCCCGAGGGCAGCTCTGGAGATCCCCAGAAGGCTTCTCACTACTCTGTCCTCTGCAGCACCTATCCCAGATCTGGGATATGTATACCCTCACCAGAGTTGGCCTTGGACAAAGGCAGACAAGCCCGAGGAAGGGAAGTGGCTGTGCTGAAGGCCCTGCCAGCATCCCCCCAGACTCTGCAAGGAGCTGCATTTGGAGAACCATGTCCTGGGAAATGATGATCTGTGTGCTACGCAAAGCCATAGGAGCAGACCAGGTGGGGTGTTATCACGGGCAGATCCAGGGTGGCTGTGTGCTACAGCCATGGGTCAGCTCAGGCTGGGGGTCACTGAAGGGTCTTGGGGTCCCCAGGGCTGGGAGGCTGCTGAGCTGTGAATGCCTCATTTCTAAATGTGGGCTCTGGTAATTATTAAATCATGGTTTTATGATAAGGAGGCTTTTCTGTGGCCACAGCTGGTCAGTGGTTGTAGTGTACACCTGGAAAGGGGGTTTCTGTCACCTACTGGTTGCCTGTCCTCTGATGAGCAATGCCTGTTGAGAACCAGCTATTGCAGGAAGCAGACCGAGAATATTTGCACTAATATTTGGGCCTAAGGCTGGCAGCAATGGGTTTGCTCTAATAAGACAAATGCGAGTCCTGTCGGCTGAGCCAGCCTGAGCTGGAATGCAGGCAAGAAGAGAAACCATTGTAATGTTAGCCATGGGCAAGGTTTTACAAGATTTAATTTTGCTGGAGTTATAGAGAGCAACCAATAACAATTTCTCTGTCAGAGTTGAGTGGAGGGAGGCTTGCGCAGACATCGTGGCACTGAGTCACAGCCTGGAGAGTCTGCAGTTATAATGGCCAAACAGCTTGTTCTTTCCCTCTGGTTTCAATCAGCAGTTTAGTGTCTGTAGGAGATCATAGATTACAAGAGAGGGAATGCTGACAAAGTTGACAGATACTTCTACTATCCTACAGTTTACCTTGTATCCTTCACAGGCCAAATGCATGTTTCTCAAGGGCTTGCTCCTTCCACAGGGTGCCTTGCATGCTCTACATGACTATACCTTTGCCATACATCTATATCTGTATCTTCTCTATGTATGTGGTAGGGTGAGGGATAATACCTCCTGAGCATGGGTCAGCGCTCCTGAAGAGGAAAACAACCATCAGACCATGTTCAAAAGATACTTTTATTAATCACCTGCACCAGGATCCAGGCTCCGCTCCAGGTTCTGTCCTGCTTGGGACTGCTTCTCTCCTTGACCTGCTCTTGCAGCCACTTTCCCTGTGGTCACCTGAGATCACCCAGGGTCCAGCACCCGCTGTCTGGCTTGTGCAGAGAGACACAATCTTGTGATGCTCAACCTGGCTGTATGCCTTTTCAGTGCCAGACTGAGGACTGTGTCTCCAGCAGCGGCTATGTCTCCCCCCTCCTGTACCTCCTTTTGCTCCTTAAGCCCTTATGATGGCTCTGTCTTCACAAAGTCTGGAAAAGGTTTGTGTTATGGCTTCACTACAGCTGTAGCCCTCCAGAATCACCACTATTTATCTCTCTGCATCATCAACTCTCCACCCATTTTCAATTCAATTGAAAGCACATTTTCTCCCTTGCCTGTGGTTCCTAAATTATACGCCCAGCTCATTTCAAAATATCAATTCAGAAACTTGGCGAGGTGATTATTAATAACAGCTCTGTTCTTCTCCAGAGGAGAAATAATACTAGAAATATGTGAAATGTGTACACAGTTGTCATTCTCCCTCTCCTCTTTTGCCAAACGCTCTGCTCTTTGCAGGAAATACAAACAACCCTACCTCCAGTATTAAGTGGCTGAGGCTGTAATCAGCCAGGCACCACGCAGACCTAGGGCAGCGTTCCTTCACGCATTCTGAAGCTCAGGGTGACCGCTCCCTTTGGCAATGAACTAGTGTCTGGCTATAGGTAGATTGGCAGCACGTATAGCCAGGTTTGACAAGCTGTATACCCAGCAATCTGGAGCCCAGCTGGACCTGGGCAGTTTCTTCATTCACTTGTGTGGAGCAGCAAAGTACATGATAGATATAAAAACACATAGCTAGTCATGGCAAATTGCACTTCAGCTATAATGAAGCTATTCATGATTTTATTCCTAGACTCCACATGAAAGGTGGGACAGGCCTTCCCAAGGACACACTGAACTGCAGTCTGGCCTCCAAGCATTAGGCTGGAAATGGGTCAGATGCATGTTTTTTCCTTTTTTCTTTTTCTTTTTCTTTTTCTACCTGTACTTATAAGACACACACCAGAGTGTTGAAGGCATTTTCATTGCCCATAGTGTCCCAGGATGTGCAGCAAAGAAGCTCTGGAGTCTCTCCTGAAGCCAAGCCACATGTGTGGGTGCTGTGTACACAGGGGAGCTGGGTTCAGCGATCCAGGCATCCCCCCTCATCCCACGTTCCTGCGCCAGACCAACAGGAATCAGGGTCGTTCTTCCTCGACGTACACCAGGGAAAGAAAGCAGCTTTCCCAAGTCCTTAGAAGAGTGAGGAATAGAAAGATGGGGTACCAGTAACTCTGGTGATGGAGGGACAACGATGAGGGTGTCCCAGGGAAGGGAGAGAGAGAGAGAGGGAAAGAGGGAAATCCTCCAGGGATGGATTCATGCACAGAAGGGAATCTGTGGTTTAAGCCTTGCAAGAAAAGGGAAACAAAGTGATTGCTGGCTGGGTCTCGAGATGAGGATGAAGTGTAAAATAAGCTATAGAGGAATCCAGGAGCTTTTTCCTCTTAAGATTTGCCCTTGGAGTCATAAGGCCCAGATCTCTTTAGTGGCATTTAGGGACTTGTAGGGAGAAAAGTGCTTACACAGACAAGAGCCTGCTTCCTGCTCACCCTACCCAGTAATGTCAGTGATTTCACCTATCATGGGCCCAGTGCAACAGCCCCTTCCTGGCACCTCAGCCTCTAAGGTATAGGTTCAAGATATAAATTGAATGTCTCATATCAGCAGGAGGCTCCTGAGGAGCAAGTCTGGTCATGGTAAGAGCCTTTGACTTGATGGTACAACAGCCAGTACTTGTCTGGCAGATAAAGCCCTGCTCTGTTTCCCTGTGTTGGGCAATCCCAACTACAGCTTGCTGGTTCCACTCCAGGTACATCCCTCCCTCAAGAGTGTGGGTTTTTAAGGAGTAATTCTCTTCAAGTGTTTCAAATGCAAGAGTTTAAAGGGCATCAGCTATTGTTTGGAAGAAGGTGGCCAAGTTCTCTGTTTTCTGCCAGGCAGGTGACAAGTTTCCACTTGAATGGTGTGGGATTTAAAGATGCCTCCTGAAGCAAAGCCCTGCCTGTGCTGCTAGCTCTCTTCTTCCTCAGGCCAACACCAAACTCAGCAACATCCCCTCAGCATAACTTCATCTTTTATTATTCTTCATCTGTTTGCTCTTCTCTGTCTCAAATCAGCCAAGGGGGGACACACAACTGACAGACAGCTCAGCAAGCTGCCCCCAACAGGAACTCTCTTCCACAGGAACTCTCTTCAAACTGATCAGCTTCTTGGTGTCTTCTCCCAAACTGGTCGGTTCCTGGCTCTAGCCTTGCCCACCACCCCAACCATGATCACCTGGGGGAAGACGAGGTCTCACACAGGTGGGCCAGTTTCTGTCTCTGGGGCCTGAAACCACTTGGGGAACAAGACACACTGCTGGGTTGTGACTCATCCATAGGTCAACTCCAATTCGGGGCCCACAGCCCAGGCCCCAGCACTTCACTGCCACCACCCAGGGGACGGGAAAGGCACAGGCTGACAGTAAGCCTGTCCGCAGAACCTCCAGAGCCAAGTCACTGTTTCATAGCCTTTTCTAGGGTTGACTATCATTGGAGGTGTGCTGTTACTGACCCTAGTGCACTCACTTCACACACACCACCACAAGGCCCAAAGCAGTCGGGTCCCATGAGACATGAGCGTCGCTCCTTGTGCTCCCTTTTCCATGGGTTCCCTGCAGCATCACTGCATCTTTCCCACCCCGAGTTCCATCCCCACTTGCTCATCACTGCCAAGAGTCTCTGTGCTGTACAGAATGTGGCCCCTAGCTTCTGCAGCACTCGCATCTAGCACATCCATCTAGGTCATCCACCACTTCACACTGTCACACAACCTGTCCTCTCAGAATGAGGACCTCACATAAGCCAACACGTGAGCACGTATCTGTTAGCTTATTCAGTACGTCAGATGCTTGTTTTGCCTTGTGCACTGAGACTTCAGAGGCAGATGGTAGATAGCACCAGAAGAAACCACAGCCCCCTTTTCAGGAAAATGAATCATAGAGTGCCAGGTTGGAGAGGACCTCAAGGATCGTCTGGTCCAACCTTTCTTGGCAAAAGCACAGTCTAGACAAGCTGGCCCAGCTCCTGTCCAGCTGAATCTTAAATGTGTCCAGTGCTGAGGACTCCACCACTTCGCTGGGGAGATTATTCCAATGGCTGATTGTTCTTGTTGTGAAAACTTTTCCTCTTGTGCCCAATGGGATTCTTCCCAGAAGTAATTTGTCCCCATTACACCTCATCCTTTCCATGTGATTCCTTGTACAAAGGGAGTCTCCAGCTTCTCTGTAGCCACCCTTTAACTACTGGAACATGGGGATGAGGTCTCCCCTGAGTCCTCTTTTATCCAGGCTGAACAAACCCAGTTCCCTCAGCCGTTCTTCATATTGCAGCTGCCCAGTCCTTGGACCATCTCTGTGGCCATTCTCTGGACCCTCTCCAGCCTGTTCACATCTTTTTTTGTACAGCAGGGATCGAAACTGAACACATTATTCCAGGGTGGCCTGACCAGCGCTGAACAGAATGACAACTCTTTATCTCTGCTGGTGATGCAGCCCAGCATCCCATTGTTTTTCTTCATTGCTGCAGCACACTAGTCACTCATATTGAGCTTGATGTCCACCAGAAACCCAGGTTCCTTTCCACAGAGCTGCTCTCCAGCTGGGTAGATCCCAGCCTGTGCTGCACTCCTGGATTATGTTTTCCCAGGTGCAAGACTGTACACTTGTCCTTGTTGAACTTCATAAGGTGCTTGTTAGCCCTCTCTTGCTAAATGAAACTCACTGCAGGCCTCTTTTGCCAAGTCATTTGTTGCTAAAAGCCGTGTTCACTCTTCCTCTGCCTTGGTGGGGATAGACATGGATTTTGAAAAGCCCTGCATTAACCTACTTCATGTAGATAGTCTGATTCATGTCCATTTACTACTGTGGAGTAGTAAAGTCATTGAATCATAGAATGGTCTGGGTTGGAAGGGACCTCCAAGATTATCCAGTTCCAACCTCCCTGCCATGGACAGGAGCAGCTCCCACTTGACCAGGTTGCTCAAAGCCCCATCCAACCTTGTCTTGAACACAAACAGTGATGGAG
>VYZX01019839.1:244493-324069 GCA_013401335.1 Brachypteracias leptosomus | reverse complement strand
CATGGGTTCCCTGCAGCATCACTGCATCTTTCCCACCCCGAGTTCCATCCCCACTTGCTCATCACTGCCAAGAGTCTCTGTGCTGTACAGAATGTGGCCCCTAGCTTCTGCAGCACTCGCATCTAGCACATCCATCTAGGTCATCCACCACTTCACACTGTCACACAACCTGTCCTCTCAGAATGAGGACCTCACATAAGCCAACACGTGAGCACGTATCTGTTAGCTTATTCAGTACGTCAGATGCTTGTTTTGCCTTGTGCACTGAGACTTCAGAGGCAGATGGTAGATAGCACCAGAAGAAACCACAGCCCCCTTTTCAGGAAAATGAATCATAGAGTGCCAGGTTGGAGAGGACCTCAAGGATCGTCTGGTCCAACCTTTCTTGGCAAAAGCACAGTCTAGACAAGCTGGCCCAGCTCCTGTCCAGCTGAATCTTAAATGTGTCCAGTGCTGAGGACTCCACCACTTCGCTGGGGAGATTATTCCAATGGCTGATTGTTCTTGTTGTGAAAACTTTTCCTCTTGTGCCCAATGGGATTCTTCCCAGAAGTAATTTGTCCCCATTACACCTCATCCTTTCCATGTGATTCCTTGTACAAAGGGAGTCTCCAGCTTCTCTGTAGCCACCCTTTAACTACTGGAACATGGGGATGAGGTCTCCCCTGAGTCCTCTTTTATCCAGGCTGAACAAACCCAGTTCCCTCAGCCGTTCTTCATATTGCAGCTGCCCAGTCCTTGGACCATCTCTGTGGCCATTCTCTGGACCCTCTCCAGCCTGTTCACATCTTTTTTTGTACAGCAGGGATCGAAACTGAACACATTATTCCAGGGTGGCCTGACCAGCGCTGAACAGAATGACANGTACAAAGGGAGTCTCCAGCTTCTCTGTAGCCACCCTTTAACTACTGGAACATGGGGATGAGGTCTCCCCTGAGTCCTCTTTTATCCAGGCTGAACAAACCCAGTTCCCTCAGCCGTTCTTCATATTGCAGCTGCCCAGTCCTTGGACCATCTCTGTGGCCATTCTCTGGACCCTCTCCAGCCTGTTCACATCTTTTTTTGTACAGCAGGGATCGAAACTGAACACATTATTCCAGGGTGGCCTGACCAGCGCTGAACAGAATGACAACTCTTTATCTCTGCTGGTGATGCAGCCCAGCATCCCATTGTTTTTCTTCATTGCTGCAGCACACTAGTCACTCATATTGAGCTTGATGTCCACCAGAAACCCAGGTTCCTTTCCACAGAGCTGCTCTCCAGCTGGGTAGATCCCAGCCTGTGCTGCACTCCTGGATTATGTTTTCCCAGGTGCAAGACTGTACACTTGTCCTTGTTGAACTTCATAAGGTGCTTGTTAGCCCTCTCTTGCTAAATGAAACTCACTGCAGGCCTCTTTTGCCAAGTCATTTGTTGCTAAAAGCCGTGTTCACTCTTCCTCTGCCTTGGTGGGGATAGACATGGATTTTGAAAAGCCCTGCATTAACCTACTTCATGTAGATAGTCTGATTCATGTCCATTTACTACTGTGGAGTAGTAAAGTCATTGAATCATAGAATGGTCTGGGTTGGAAGGGACCTCCAAGATTATCCAGTTCCAACCTCCCTGCCATGGACAGGAGCAGCTCCCACTTGACCAGGTTGCTCAAAGCCCCATCCAACCTTGTCTTGAACACAAACAGTGATGGAGCATCCACAACCCCCCAGGGCAACCTGTGCCAGAGTCTCACCACCCTCAGAGTGGTGAATTCTTCCTAATTTCTAAGCAAAATCTACCTTCTTCCAGTTTGAAGCCATTTCCCCTCATCCTGTCACCACAAGCCCTTGTAAAAAGTTCTTGCCCAAAATACTGCTCGTGGAAGGCAGTAAAATCCCACACAGCAGTACTAAGCATGAAGAAGATTTGTAAAATGTAGAGCTTCTGTTTCTAAAATATCAGTGCTCTCCTTTTTGGGTTAGGACTTCTTCACCTAGATGTTGTCAGAATTAGAAAAAAAATCCAACAGCTGAAGGTTCAATGCCCCATCACATGGGTTTGATGCCACCTCGTGGTAGTTTCATGTCCTGGTTTGCAATGGAAGGTTTTTCACTCGTGGAATGTTTCCCAAACATGTTCCTTATGAAAGACAGTTTGGAGAAAGAATGAAGCTTTTACAAATGTCCTGCTCTGCCCTTGCCCTTCACCACTGATTTGCAGCACTGCCTCCAAGCAGCATAGTCAATAAATGTCAGTATGAACTTAAAACGCAAGGATTGCAAATTATACTCAATAATGTCATATGGAAATCTGACGAGATGGAGAAGTGGCCATTAGAAAAACATGCTGAGATGTCCTGACATAAAATTTTAGCCATAGTTGCCTCGTCCTCTAAGGATCTCAGACAAACATTTTCACCCAATCTGCAGCTAGATTTGTGGACTTGGAAAAGCTCTTTCCTCCTTTGGAGGGCAACTTCTCTCTGCAGCCCAGTAAAAGACCTAAGAGTGTAATAAAGAGCGGAGTTACATCACCCTTTTAAAAGTAAGGCAGGAGAAGTTACTAGCACCACTATTTAAATTGAAGATTGGCTCTTTTAAGAGAAAATTGGCTCTCCTGCCCCCTCAGTAATTTAGCCTTATGACAGCAGAGAGAAATTTGCCAGGAAAATTCATAAAGCAGTTCAGCCTTTCATCCAGTAAATGGCCTATATTGCTTTGGTTTGCCCTTTGAACTGTAGCAAAGACACCATTTTATAGCCAACTGACACAGTCTTCAGACATTACAACATAAAAGTATCTGTTTATTGATGGAATTATCATGGATTATGTAAAAAAGGTATCAAAATGACTCCCTGTGGCACACATCTTCCCTAGCCTTGCATTCACAAGAATGAAATTGTACAGAATGGTGAAATCTAGCGGAAATGCTAGATCCTGAAGACAGCAGAGCTGGGATGTTGGTGCTAATGAGCTAATTACTCTTGGGTTTCTGCTTAGCTAATTAACTTCCATATAGCCCTATAGTATCACAGTCATTTTGTTTTCAATTCTGGAACTATCTTAGTGCCAGTCAGGGGGAAGGAACCTCTTCAACATACGCAGTTCTGCAGTGCTATGGAGATAGGTGTTGTTTCACTGTCTATCTACATGAAATGACTTTTGCAATGACCTGCAACTCAGCCTTTAGTGTTTAGGTGATTGTCTGCAACTTGTTCACCAGACTGAATGCATTTGGAATGTCTCAACTAAGCTGGTTGTTAAACTGCTCACCAGCTGAAGACATTAGATGGAATCCTACCTCCATATTTGTTTATGTCACTTTCTGTTAAGTCCTACTTGGCTGAAATTCTTCATCTTTGCTCTTTCCTCAAAATTTGCCCGTTTGATTCTGACCACAAACCCTGTACAAATTAGGGTGGAAAACAGACTAGCTCTAAAGTTTCACAAATTATCTGAAAAGGCTTAAAGGCTGAAATTGCTGAGAATCAGGACACCAGCGAGCAAAAATCTGTGTAGCAATTAATCCTCTTTCTCTCACAAATGGACCTGAAAAAGTGCAAGCTAATATTTGCTTGATTAAAAGATATCTTCAGCAAATTCCCAGCTCTGCCAGGGGATTGTTGCTGTTACTGTGGACGTACTGCTTAGACGCAACAGTCTCAGACCCTGGAATCTCTTCATAAGAGGGATCAACACCTTGCCTGAAACTTGAGCTAGTGTAGCAACATCTCTTGCCCCAGAGGAATCACAGGTCTGGCAGTCTGGTGAGTAAACGTTACACCTTTGATGAGTTTTGCTTAAATCACAGCAATCCAGGTGAACAAAAGACCTTTGTTGTATTTGTCCTCACTTCCACAGCCAACAGATGTGAAGGCAGTAGCAAAGGTGCATTCTGAGTTAGGAGAAATACAATCCTCAGTGGAGAAAGAGCCATGAGAAATAAGAGAAACCAAGCTGGCAACAGTGATTAAAACATGCACTAATCAGCCTTTTTCTCTCTAGACTGACCCTTAACTGTGCAATGCCTTTCCAAGGAGGTGCAGAAGTGTTTAGGACAGCTTATCCAAACTGGTGTCTGGCTGCCCATTGGGGAGGGTGCAGGTCCCACTTCCATCCCATCTGCCAGCTCTGGGCAGGGTCTACAGACACCACAGGCTCTTGAGGATCTTGCCAAATGGCCACATTTAGGCAACATGAATCCCATCACACACCAGTCTCTGATCTGGTTTGTCTGTTGGCAATAAAACCATCTGGATGTTCTGCCATCTGCTTCTGGAGAGGACATAACAGGTCAAAATTTGCTGCATCTGAAGATCTCAACTCCCAGCTCTCTGTGACTCCCCAGCTTTTGGCTATAACGTGTCCCTCAAATATAACTGTCCCCATGCCCGGCCTTCTGCAGCTGCAATGTCTGGGAAGAATGGGATCTACCTGAGGTGACTGCACCACAGATCACCTATGAGTCAAGGAGCATCTCCTGCTGGTATTTTAACTCTCCGTGGGGAGCTGATTATTCATGTTTTGTTTGCTGGTTCAACTTATTTTTAGTTGACAGAAACAGCTGTGAGGGGGAGAAGAAATAAGGAACAAAAGCTGACAGTGTGATTAACTTTTAAACTCAAAATGCTTCTCAATCGAAAGAAGATAAATATTCCCTGTGCTCCTGGTACTGCTTTTCCACGTCAGCAGCTGCTGTGCCCTCAAGGAACATTACGCAGCATTAGGGATGGAGGTGGAGGTGTATCTGCATGGGAGAAAGCCTGTCCACAGCAGATCAGCCCCCCTGGTCACCACACAGGACTGTGGTGAGGTGACTGCCAGTCCCAGCACAGTCAGTGTTGTGGTGTGAGCTCAGAGAAGCCATCTTGACACCAGGATCAGTCTCCCCAGTCATAAAATGAGATCACTGGAGAGGTTTCAAAGTTATCCCAATCCCTTGCAAGGTTCTATGCGCAGAGAAGCATCCAGAAGTTCATGTTCTATCAATGAAAAGCACTTGTGAAATCTCCGGTTGTCATTAAATAAAACTCATATACACACTACCAGGAAGAAACCTCAACTGGGCTGGGCTTGACAACGTTTATTCAAGGTACAAAATGTTGGGAAAGTTTCCAGCCACCACAGATTCTGACACAGCTTCACTTTTTGCTGTTTTTTTCTAAAAGACTCACAAAAGTCTTCAAGTGAGCTAAAGCAGTAACTGATTTTCCCTACACTGCTTTGTTTGTCTGCCAGCCTTTTCAATACCCCTCTTTATCACTCTCTGCTGTTTGCCTTCTGAGGACCAGGGCTTTCCTCCGAATCTTTGACTCAAGTTTGAACTTTGGCTCCTATTTGTCTTCCTAATTCCCCCTCACCCCCACACAAGGCCATGAAGGGGCTCTGTGCTGTGAAGGTGAATGGCAATGCTGCAGTCTAGGACATCAGAAATGGATTGTGTCTGCACAGCCCTGCTCCTTTCTCCAGCAGGAATGTCCTTCCTACTGCTCTTGCTCCAGCACTGATAACCTCAGGCCCAGGATACTCAGGGTGGAAATAAATCAGGTGGAAATTAGGTGTCCAGAGGACTGGAACACCCCTCTCAGAGGGCTGGAACACCTCTGCTGTGAAGAAAGGCTGAGTTTTGGTGGTGTTCAGCCTGGAGAAGTGAAGACTCTGGGGAGACCTCCTTGTGGCCTTTCAGTACTTCAAGGGGCCTGTCAGAAAGACGGGGACAGACTTTTTAGCAGGGCCTGTGGAGACAGGACAAGGACAAGGTGGTTTTAAACTAAAAGAGGGAGATTTAGACCAGAGAGAAGTGTTTGACACTGAGGGTGGTGAGACCCTGGCCCAGGTTGCCCAGAGGTGGTCACTGCCCCATCCCTGGAACCATTCCAGGTGAGGTTGGCTGGGGCTCTGAGCAACCTGCTCTAGTTGCAGATGTCCCTGCTCACTGCAGGGGGCTGAACTAGATGACCCTTAAAAGTCCCTTCCCACCCAAAGCAGCCCATGATCTATGGTTATACCCAAGTGCTCCCTCAGCAGCACAGGGACTGTGGGTCAGCGGCACTGCAGAGACAGCACAGGCTGCTGCCGGCTGGGGCCTAGCGCCGAGAAGGAAATCACGGCCCACGGGGTCCCCGGGCAGCCGCTGTCCCCTGGCCGCCCGCTGCGAGCTCGCAGCTCTGCACTGGGCCCCGCGGTGACATCGGTAGAAAATGTCCGCAGCCCTGAGGGGCCAGCGCCGGCTTGTCAGGGCGGGGGGTGGGGGGAAAGGCCCTGCTCGCGGGAGGCTCGAACCGCCAACTGCCCCAATTCGAATTCGCATCCTCACCGTCCAATCACAGCCCGCGGGGCGGGGCGGACACCGCCTCTCGCCGGCCTTCCCACCAATGACGACGCCTGCTGTGTTTAAAAAAAAAGTGCGCGCGGCTGGTAGGCGTCGCTCGGGAGCGCCGGGCCTATGGCAGGCGGGAGGGGTGCGGCCCACCGCGGAGCCCCGCCTTCGAGGGCGTGTTCTGGGCGGAGCTCGCCGTCTGCGCCTTCCCTGACCCTCGCTGAGCGGCTAGGGGGCGTGGCCAGAGCGGAAGGGGCGTGTTCCCCGGCGAGAAGCCCCGCCTGCCCGGCCCGGTCCCGCCCCCTCGCGGCACCCCTCACTCGCAGCCGGTCTGGGCGCGGCGGCCGGTAGTGTCTGCTCGTTCCCGGGGACGCGCCGTGATGAAGGCGGGCGGTGAGTGCGGGACCCATCCGCGGGCTCCGGGTGTCCTCTCGGCTCTCATACTGCTCCAGTCCCCCTCAGCTCTNCCTCGGCTCGGAGGGGCGCCGGCGGCGCCGCGGCGGCCTGTTCCCGCCTCCCCAGCCCCTCACCTGAGGGGGCTGTGAGGGCGGGAGGGCCGCGCCCCGGGGGAGCGGGCCCGGGTCGGGGCCCGGGGACAGAGCGGCTGTTGGGGCGGGCGGCGGCGGCTCGGCGGAGCGCTGGCGGCTGCGCGCCGAAATTCAAACAGCAGAGGCGGCGAGGGGCGGTGCGGACCGCGGCCCGGGCGGGGGTCGGGGCTGCTTCCCGGGGGTTCCCGCTTCCAAACGGCTCCGCTGCGGGAGCTCTGCCCGCCGGGGCCGCGCCCGGGCCCGCGTTTTTCCCTCTCGTTCGCCGGAGGATCCGCAGCTGTAGCTGGGCAGCGGCTGAGCGCTCCTGTGCCTCTAACCACGGAGCCAGGCGCTGAGATAAGATGTCTTTGAATTTCTTGGGCGTAAACTGATGTGCGGGAGAGCCTGTTCGGACATGAGAAGAAACAGGTTTTGCGCTAAGGGTGACTGGCGCAGGTTACCCGGAGTGGTTGCGGAGACTCCATCCTTGGAGACTTGAAACCCAAATGGACGTGGTCCTGCTTTAGCTGACCCCACTGGGACAGGGCAGTTGGACTGGATGATCTCTTGGGGTCTCTTCGAGCCTAAATCACTGTGATTTTGTGAAGCAACACATTGAAAATTTCCCCGGGTGACTTTCTTTAAAAATGGAATTTTCCCTTCCCTGAGTTGCCCAAGGACTACCTGCTCCCCTGTCATTCTGATGTTCATACAAGTTTAATTGGCATACCAGTGCAGAAGGCGATTTCTTTTCCATGGCAGTAATACTGCTGAAATTTGCTCTAGAGCAGGGAAGAGAACGTGAAATATAGCAGTATTCTGCCCTGCACATCTCTGGAAGGTTTTATACTCGTGGGGATAGGTTTTTAATCGAAGACGGGTAGCAGGTAGGTACATGCTACTGGTGAGACATTAGATGTGTTTTGTGTCAGGCTGGTGGATCATTTCATTAGACCTGAAGTATTGCTTTGTTCATGATGTTAATAGCAGGTATGAACAGAAAAGCATTTTATTGGCACATTGGTAGCTGTGGCTCACAAAATCCTTAGGAAACAACAGGCTTCTCTTAAGGATCCTGATGAAACCCAGGTAACCTGCCCATTCCAAACTGAAAAATCCGTGTTAAATAATTGAGTCTGATGCAGCAACTTTGCTTTGAACGAGTTGTCTGTAAACTTTGCATTGGCTCTGCTGTTTGAAAGCCTGGCTTATCCCAGGTTCTGAGGGTTGTCATGCTTGGAACGGTGAGGGTGTAACTGGCCTGTCCATACATTTTTTTTCATTAGCTGCATCTGCAGCTGGTAAGAACTGTTGCTCTTATCTTCTCAAAGAGAAATGCGGTATGTTGCTTCACCAGCCTCTCACTGAAGTTGTGTGTGAAGAACTGGAAATAAGTATAAGATCATGAGGTTTTCTATATATTAAGTTATAACCTGGGGATGTTGAGCATCTAAAGTAAAGCGGGCAAAAGGGGAAAAAAATATTAATGGAGAAAAATACTTGCCTCATTAAAATTATCGATGATCACCTTGACTTTTCAGCCACCTTCTACCTTCATTGGAAAAAAACCTGAGAGCTATTCTCTCACCTCATGCCTTTGACCCTACAATCTAGTAAGGCTACATAGCTCTGTCTTGGTTTACTTCACAGACACTATGGGGTGGTTTGGTGTGTGTGTTTTACTACTGCTTTGACTCTACTGTTTTCATTTAAATCAAAAAGCTAGGAATGAAGCAGTGAAAATAGGGTAAGCAATGCTAGCACATGCACATTGCACAAGGTTGGACTCTTGAGTGAAGTCTGTGTCTTCTTACTAAACTTCTTAAGAACAAAATCAGTAAATAAATCTCCTGAGTATAATCTCTTTATGTAAGACTTAAACTAGGTTTGAAAACTACAACCAAGAGATCTCCTGTAATAAAGACAAAGGCCCTTATACGATCCTTTCATCTGTGGGGCTCAAGCTTTCAGTTCAAAACCTATTTTTGGAGCCCTTTTTCTTGATCAGAAGTGGGCCTTGGTTGCTTGTTTGGACTGCTCCAGAGAGCTGCAAGAGGCTGACGTGGGAATGAGCAGTGTTGGCATCTCCACTGCTGCATGGCAGGGCTCTGACAAGTACAGCAAGAACCAGGACTGACTGGGGTCCTCCTACCCAAGCATCACTCTGAGGGTGATCCCCGCTACCACTTGCTGGCTAGAGGTGGGGAATGGGCTTTTCTTTTTTCTTTTTTTTTCCCTTCTGGTACCTTTCACACCAGGGTGCAGGCAAGGGCCAGCCCAAACACTGCACTGTCCCCAGGAGATGGAAAAGGGACTGGGCTTTCTAGCATGGAGTGCGAGTCTATCAGTGAGCAGTGCTCATGTGCTCATCTTGGTTTTGCCTCATCTATTAGATCTCTTGGTCAATGCCAAGAGGATAAACTCGTGTCTCGGTGAGGAACAGAAGATGTGGGTGATGTCTTAGCTTTTGAATGAATGTTACAAGGTGCTGAAACTTCAAGAAAGGGCTTTCTGGTTCTCAGGGATCTTCCATGAGCACCCGCAGCAGCAACTGGATGTTTAGAAAGATGGGCTTTGAATTTGATCTGGTTTGGTGGGTCTAAACTTCTGAATCTCTCTAGTCACATTCCAAGGACTGCTGTTCAATTGAGAAGGAAAAATTGGGGCATGAGGGAAGTAAATGAAGCTGCAATAGTGACAGTTTAACTAAACACAGTCAAATGATGGACTCAGGGCACAGGGGTTTCTCCTTGATGAAGAAGACTTGAACATGAGCCATCCCTTCTGAGCCTCTTGGCTTAATTAAATTGAACCAGTCACTGCTTTGTTGCTTAGTCTTACGCCATTACATGACACGTGCTCAAATTTTTGATTAACGTGTGAAGAAATGTCCCAAGCTGCAGTAAATGAGTACTCAAGTAAGCACGTAGTTATGGTGTATATACTCTGTAGTGCCTTTTTTTCCTTGTACTTTCCATCACTAACTGACATGTCCTGTGTTTTTGTTTTCCAGTGATTCACTGTAGATGCTCCAGGTGTTTTTCTTTCCCTTCAAAGCGAAGGATAAGAAAACGGCCTCGAGTCCTGACGTTATTAAGTCTGCCTGAGGATGTTCTGTTCCATGTTCTGAAAGGTCTTCCCGCTGAGGACATCCTCTCAGTCAGAGCTGTGAGTCTGCTGCTACCTCCCCTTTGTCCTGCACAGTGTCTTCTCTCTGCCTTGGGAAGCCAGGACTGTGCGTGGAGAAGGCTGGCCTCTCATGTCAGAGTAAACCTGAAGGAAACCAAAGAGTACAGGCAGTAATTAAAATTAGTAATTAGTAAATTTTACTATCCCAGTAGCAGATTTATTTCTCAGTACTCAAGTTTAAGAAGATTAACAGCAGTGTTCGAGTGCTCTGTGTAAATTTTTTGGGGGAATTGTCCTCCTAGATCACTGTGGCTGAACAAATTAGTTGAGTTTGGCATCTCATGCCTTAATGGTGATTAGGCAGGTAATGAGTTATAATTCATTTATGATTAATTAGCTACCTATCTAAAATAAGATTGCAATGAACTATTTTTCCAGTGGTCCCTTTATCTTAATAAATATTATTTTACACTCCCCCTTGCAGGTGCACTCACATCTTAAATACCTTGTGGATAATCATGCTAGTGTGTGGGCATGTGCAAGTTTCCAAGAAATATGGCCTTCTCCAAACAATCTGAAGATGTTTGAAAGGTAAGCTTCAAGAATTGGATTTGTCTGACATTGTAGAAGAGGATATTTAATGGTAGATATACAGTTATAGTGAGTTCTCGCTGTAAGTGGGTGATCTGACTGTTCCTTTTTGGAGAAATCTTTGCTTAGAGTGATGAAGAATTGTTGGTTTCCTGTCTAAGCTGCAGCATATAACTGCTGTCTGTGTACCTGGAGCGGTGCCCAGCACATGTACCAGAGATAACTACCCTTTAAGGGGATTGTTATTCCAATTCAAAACATAGCATATTAACTAAAATCTGTTACTGGGGCTTCCATATGAATGTGCAAGTGAGCTCAGAGGCTCAAGAGCATAACCATGCAAACAAGTGCATTGAAAAATGGGTATATTTCAGTATTAAAACAAGTGACATTTGAAAGGATAATGATACATTGGCTTAAAAAGGATGGAGAACATCTTTTTATCCATCTGATTTGAAGGGAATCCATCAGCTTAAATGTCATGAGCATTATTTTGCTTCTGACTATTGTGTCTTTGCCTGTGTTACGTTCTTTCTGAAGAAGACTACATGAGTCTTGGAAGGGAGGTGCACATAGGCTTTGTGCACATCCTTGAAGGTACAAGTACCAAAACATGATGTTGCAATCTGGCATTGGGGATGTTGCCTTGGAATGGGGAACGGTTCCTGTGAATTGTCAAATTATCCTGGACCTTGCAGCAATAAAAGCCACAGCGTAACTTCTGCAGTGAAAGCGCTTGGTCTTATGGGATNATTAATGTCTATAAATATGTAAAGGGCGAGTGTCAGGAGGACAGAGCCAGGCTTTTCTCAGTGACACCCAGTAACAGGACAAGGGGCAACAGGTGCAAGCTGGAGCTTAGGAGGTTTTGGGTAAACATAAGGAAAAACTTTTTCATGGTGAGGTGACAGAGCACTGGAACAAGCTGCCTAGAGAGGTTGTGGAATCTCTTCTCTGAAGACATTCAAAACCCACCTGGACATGTTCCTGTGTGACCTGATCTAGGTGATCCTAGATTCCAACCCCTAACATTTTGTGATCCTATGTGATTCTGTGATCACCAAATTTGCAGCCTGGCCTCCCCTGAAGTAGTTTGAGGATGTGGGCCTGGAAGCACCTACTGATTTCACTCTCAAGTGTCTTCTGTGTTTCCCCCTCAGGGCTGCTGAAAGGGGTAACTTTGAAGCTGCTGTGAAGCTGGGGATAGCGTACCTGTACAACGAAGGCTGTAAGTGGTACTCGGGTCTGTGGGAAGATAGCATGAGAAGGAAAGGTGGATGAGCTAGAGGCTTATTGAGAGCTACAGATCAGACTGTCTCATTGTAAAGTTGGCACTTTTGCTGCTGCTTACAAAGCTATTTCTCCTGTATCTCAAACAGTGATGCTTTTGTGCCCAGCTTCTAGAGCTGGGAAGTGCAGAGCCAGCTCACTGCCTTCAGTTGCCAGTGAGATCTCATTTTCCAGGATGCCTCTTCATGCCTTTCCATGCAGCTTAAGCACTGACCACTGAACCGCTAAGTGTTAAATGACAGTATAGAGCCCAGCTCTTTCAGAGAAGTCAATGCATAGATTACAAATTCATGTTTAGGAGTTCTCCTCTGTAAACTTCTGGCCAGAGTATTTTCAGGAAAAGGGGCAACGGACACAAACTGGAACCCAGGAGGTTGCATCTGAACAGGAGGAAAAAATTCTTTGCTGGGAGGATGCCAGAGCCTGTCCCAGGCTGCCCAGAGGTTGTGGAGTCTCCTCCTCTGGAGAGATTCCAAACCTGCCTGGACACAATCCTGGGAACCCTGCTCTGGTGACTCTGCTGGAGCAGGGGGCTTGGATGAGATTATCTCCAGAGGTCCCTTCCAACCTCTACCGGTTCTGTGATTCTGATCAAACTTGACTACTTACCTCATGTGATGAATGTAACAAAAGGGACTGACGATGACAAGAGGACCCTCCTTGCAGAGGGCAAGAACGAGGCAGGTGGCTTAGGTACCAATTGCTTTGGACATTAACAGGAATTAATGTTGCTTTGAGTATTGACATTTGCAGAATACCCACCACCACCCCTTACGTTCCAAAAGACTGTAGTTGATTAACTGTAGTTAATTTTTTTAGCTCTTTTGCCATCTCCATGATTTTTATGGCTTTAAAGGGAAGACAGTGTTCAATCTTTTCCTAATTGTATCCTATTGTCTGTCTTGGCCTGACTAAATGTCAAGTGTGTGTTGTGAATAAACTAAAGGATTCTTGGCTTTTTTCTTGTTTGTTCAGTGTCTATCTCCGACGAGGGTCGTGCAGAAGTGAATGGGTTAAAGGCATCTCACTTCTTCAGTCTGGCAGAGCGTTTGAATGTGTGTGCAGCCCCATTTATCTGGCTTTTCATCCGTCCTCCCTGGTCCTTGAGTGGAAGCTGTTGTAAAGCTGTGGTCTATGAGAGTCTCAAAGCGGAATGTCAGCTGGAGAAAGTAAGATTTCTTCCTGCCTTTGGCTTTAACAGAGGCTGGGAGCTGCAGCTGGTTATTTTGGGGAAAAAAAATATTTTTGTTTCCCCAGGGAGTTCCTATGGTCTTGTTGCTTAAATGGCTGTGGATCAATCATTTTAATGAATTTATTGCCAAACTACACTTGATATGAGTGCTAGAGGCCTGTACTGTGTCTTCTGAGATTCAGTGCTGTCTCAAAGATAACAAAACATTGAGAAAAGCAAGGAAGAGGAATGATTGGAAGGCAAACAAAATTGGAACCTGAATTACTGGCAAAAATTGCTCTTGTTCTGTGTTCATCTTTTAATGATACATTATCTTAATGATTTTTAGGCTCAAAAAGGATCTATTCTCCACTGCTTGGCCAAGGTCTTGACCCTCTTTGAGGTGAGAAGCATTTCTGATTTGATGTGTTTGGGTTCTTGTTTTGGTGGTGCTAATGCTGTTTACCTTGATTTAATGAAAAATAAAAATATCAACCAATTACTCTTATATTCCTCAAGTGGCCCAGGAATTTCTGTTCCCCTGAGTTTAATTTACTGGTTGTTTAAAAGAACATTATCAACTTACTTTACTGAGTTTTACAAACAATGAAATTAATTTGGGCTTGATCGTGGGCTTGCAGTGTGTTCAGGTCTCAAAGGAAGCCTTCCAGTGGTAATGCATATTAAAAAAAAAAAAAATCCTTCAGTGGTGAGGAAGCCGAAAAGCTTTTGTCTAGCTGAGGAAGATCACTAGCTGCTTCCTAAGCCTGGATCTTCAAATGGCAGCACTGAGTGGCTGCAGGAGCACCTGCATAGTCTTCAGGGGAGTCGTGACTGGCTGATTCTGCTCTGTAGCTTCTGTAGTATTGAGATCTGGTGTCCAGTTGACTGGACAGCAAATACTGTCATGCGTTTTCTTCTTAGGATGAAGAAAAAAGGAAAGAATCGCTTGAAATGCTTGAAGAATCTTCAAGGCAGGGTTGTTTAAACAGCTCTTACCTCCTTTGGGAAAGTAACAGAAAGGCTGCTGTAAGTAGTAGCAGGTTTTTTTGTCTCAAAACAACTTCTTCACTGTAACTTCTGGATCCCTGTTTTATACAATAAGTGAAAACAGAACGAAATTGCTGTTCCTCAGAGCCTAGCTCCTTCGTGAAGGAGAGTAGTAAGAACTCTCTCAAATGAGCTTTGTTGTCTGCCTTGGTGTTTAAAGTGAGTCTGCAAGCAGTTGTAGCCAAGGTGCAAGCAGAAGTTCCTTTATGCTGACTCTGCTGAAGGCATAGGCGCTGCTGGCTTGTGATCCTGGGGGAGCAGCAGCGGGAGGCTGCCTGCCTTGTCAGTAATAAATCTGCCAAAACTCTCCTGTTGGAATCCTGAGTGACCTGTCTCATCTCCTGTGAGACCTTGGGCAAGAACTGAAGAAAGTTATTTAAAAAAAAAGTTGTTAAGATGAGAAACAGCCTGGTTGCTGAAATGTTAGATGCACCCACAGGCAGCATTTTTTCTCTGGATATTAGTGTTACAATTCTGCTTGATGTATCAAGGGTTTGAAATCTGTTTACATTCCTCTCTGTAGATGTCAGATCCTGGCAGATACCTCCAAAGTCTCAGGAAGCTACGAGACTATGCAGCAAAGGGCTGCTGGGAAGCACAGGTAAGACTGACTTTTCCAGAAAAACAGCCTTTATTCAGTCTTTTCTATGCTGCCATTGTAGGACTTCTCTCTTTAGAAGTAGGCTCAAAATTGCTGAATAATTTTGATATCTGCATATATTTACTCTGCAAATCCCTCTCTTTTGGAAAATAGTGCAGGTCTGTGGTACAATCTGAGTAAAGATGCATCTTTTGATGGACTGAAAAGCCTGCCCCCAAAATAATGTGTGTGTGCAACATTTAAGCCAAGCTAAGAACAACTGATTCAAGTAGTTTGTCATGTTCATTCTGTTTTCAGCAGGAAAATTACAGGACCATCCTATCCTGCCTTAGTTTGCATTTGGTAAAAAAAAAACAACCCACTTTCTTTTCTTGTCTCTGCTACAGATAGCTTTAGCCAAAGCTTGTGGGAATGGAAACCAACTAGGAATAGAAGCAAAATCTTCCAGTGAAATGGTGTCTCAAATCTTTCAAGCTTCCCTTCCTATCAGCAAGCAAAGTATCTTCACTGTGCAGAAAGGAATGAATGAAACAATGAGGTAAAAGCTCAGCCCCTGGAGTCAGGCCACGCTGCAGAAACCATTGCCTGTTTATGTCTGTAGAGGGAAACAAATTAGAATGAGCTCTGCTGGAAGATGACATTCTTGCTTTACTTTTCTGCGATGCATTATGTACAATCAGAGAAACACATGACACCTCTCAGAGGAGGTATCAGAACCCTCATCTCAAGCTGCAATGAACTGAAATGAGGTGTGAGGGTTTTTTCTCTGGACTGCAAGTTTTTGCATTTATCAAGTCTTAAGTTCTTCAAGAATTGGAGGCACTGTTTGACTTGTTGGAGCTGTAGTTGGTCTCTAGTTATCTTAGGTGGCCTCCAGCGTCCTAATTGATACCCCCTACCCTTCCCTTATGCAAGGATTGCCTATTATAGGATAGCTTCTAATTCCATTTCACAGACAATTAAAAAAACACATTGACCCCTCACAGAATAACAAAACCTCTGGTGGCAAAACCTCACCTCTGTGCAACCTGTCATTTTTTTTCTGAAAATTCTTTTGTTGAAATTTCTTGGCTTGGAAATTTTGAGTAGAGAAGAGACTCAGTAACTAGGTGTAGGGTGGGTGTTCTGCCCGGGTCTGAATTGCTTCTAATTGTGCTGATGTTGTCTTGCTCTTTCCTGTCTAGGTACATCCTGATTGATTGGCTAGTAGAGGTGGCTACCATGAAGGACTTCTCTAGCCTGTGCCTTCACATGACAGTGGGATGTGTGGATCGTTATTTGAAGCTGAGACCTGTACCTCGGGCTCAACTCCAGCTTTTGGGAATAGCCTGCATGGTCATTTGCACACGGTAAGAGTTCTGACTGGTGGTGGTTATTGTCAGCATTCAGATTCATTCCTGCACCTCAAGCCTTTTGTGTTTTGGTTTTTTTTTTTTCTTCTCCTTTTTCTAATAATACTATAAAGAATCTTTGACTTCTCTCTACATTGGCTGCTGCTTGAACTGTGTTCACATACAAACACAGTCTCTGCAAATGAGATACAAAGTAATTCCTTGAATGCGTTTTTAAATATGAAAAAACTCTATAGTGGTGGGTTATTCGAAATGCATTCCATCAACAACTGAAGGCTGTCATGCTATATTCGCATGAGTGACCCTGTAAGGAACAACTACAGCCATGTTGTTACATAGTTTGGTCTGTCATGGTCAGATGAACTGTGTGGTGTGGTGGAAAATCATTCTTCTGTGTTAGCTTCCTTAATATCTTACATCTTAAATTAGGAGAGGTTTCATAAATGAGGAAATTAGGAATGTTCTGGTAGGTGGTTCCAGCTTAAAGGTGAAATAAATGAAGAGCTGCTGTTCATTTCCTTGTCTGTACCTGGGAAAGTGCTTTATAAAGTTGTTTTAATTTTTTTTTTATCATCTTGGGTGCTTTTATCTACCACAAAAACCTTAGTGTACAATTCCATTTCTTCTGGAGCTAACTTAATATTATTTAATATTGCAGTTTTATCAGCAAAGAGATCTTGACAATACGAGAAGCAGTGTGGCTAACAGACAACACGTACAAGTATGAAGACTTGGTCAGAATGATGGGTGAGATCATTTCTGCCCTAGAAGGAAAAATAAGGGTGAGTTTGGGAAGTGGATGGAATATTTCACCCTTTGGGGCTGCTATTGAAGTCAGGCTGTTGTAACAAGTGCTTCTTACTGAAGATGTAGGGGTTTTACATGAGTGTTCTCAATCAGCTGTGGAGACCACACATATTTCAGAGCATGCAGATACAGAACCTCTGCCTTTCCGTAGAGATTAAAACTGAAGTTTTAAGAAGCCATTTATTCTTTCACTGGAAAATGTTTCAATGTCAGTGTAGTCATCAAAAAAAAACCAAAACCCAACAAAAAAAAAGCCAAACAAAGCCCCCTAATGTAATGAAAACAGCATCTCCTGGAAACAACTGTTCTAAATATAGAATCATTTAGGTTGGAAAAGACCTTAATAACTTGGTACTCATTTTGTATTTGCAACTTCTGTTCTTCTCTCTGTACTAGATACCTACCATTGTGGACTACAAAGAAGTATTGTCAAACATAGTCTCGCTGGAGAGAAGAACTCTTCACCTTTACAGCTTCATCTGTGAACTGTCACTGTTAAACACAAGCCTCTGTGTGTATTCCCCAGCTCGGCTGGCTGCTGCAGCGCTGCTCCTGGCTAAGGTCCTGCACAGGCAAGGTGAGGAAACTTAAGTGGAGCTGCAGTGTGAGTATGGTCAGGCTGCCTTGTCTTTTTAGGGAGCACTTGGGGGTTTTTTTGGTGTTACTTTGTAGGCAAGATGTCCAAATCACTTGACTGGGGGAGCAGGGATAGGAGGAGTCATAGAATCGTTTTGATTGGAAGAGATCATCAAGTCCAATTCTTAACCCAGCACTGCCAGGGCACCACTAAACCAAGTCCCTCAGCATCATGTCTCCATGGCTTTGAAACCCCCACCCAGGGATGGGGACACCACCACAGCCCTGGGCAGCCTGAGCCAGCCCTTGACAACCCTTTTGGGTTGTTCCTCCTGTCCAACCTAAACCTCCCCTGGTGCAACTTGAGGCCTCCAACCTTCTTTCAGGGAGTTGTTGAGAGTCAGAAAGTCTCCCCTGAGCCTCCTTTTCTCCAGGCTCAAAAACCCCAGGTTCCTCAGCCACTCCTCACAAGACTTGTGCTTTAGACCCTTCCCCAGTTTTGTTGCCCTTCTCTGGACACACTCCAGCCCCTCAATGTCCTTCTTGGAGTGAAAGGCCCAAAACTGAACCCAGGATTCAAGGGGCGGCCTCCCCAGTGCCCAGTACAGGGGGACAGCTGTAAGACTTCTGAATGAAGAGTTGAGTTCAGTCCATTTTACCTCTTAATAGCAATGGTGAACAAGAGTATTCACATCAGACTATGCAAATGTTGTGTTTAACTGAGACTAAAGTTTCCTACTTAGCTATAACTTCAGTTTGGCAGATAAGCATATGCCTGAAGCTAATTTTGAGCTTGAATGAACTATGTACAGGTGTAAGCTTGTAAAAATCATCAACTTCATCCCATTAAAAAAAATTAATCTGTCTGATTACAAACCTACCAAGTTCTGTGAAATGGTAATGTGTATTCTCTTCTCCAGCACACCCCTGGACCAGCCAGCTAGCTGAGTGCACTGGTTTCTCTCTGGAAGACCTGTTGCCCTGCGTGCTAAGCCTCTACCAAAAGTGGTAATAGTTTTGGAATTCTCTTGGGAGGGCACATGAGTACTGGGATTCTAGCTCTTGCAGACATGCTGCATCTACAGACTCAGGCCAGCCATTGAAGGGGGGGCTCTGGGTAACTGCCTCGCTTCTCCCCTGCAAGGAACTAAGGTCTAGGAGCCAGTTCAGGGACAACAGTTCTAGTTCTCCCAACTGGTGGTGGCCCTGGGTTACAGAAATCATGATGCTTCTCAAGGATTAACAGATTTTAGCTTGCCAGACAGCACCACTTTCAGAAGACAACTGGCTTTGTGGTGGGCTTCAGAAGGAGTTCCAGTAGCAAAAGGAGCTCATTTTTAAAAGAGTATAAGGCAAATATCTTTAAGAGGAGCAGAAAGGATGAAGGAACAGAACTAGATGCTCAATATTAAGGACCAAGTATCCTGGCTAGCTGATTGGCAGCCCTGCTCAAACACCAACCTTAGCACAGCTGAGATGGACAGAGGGAAAGTACTTATATTGGTGGGTTTTATTAACATTGTTTCATATAATCCACTTTAAGATTGGGGATTTAATATTCCTTTCCAGTTTCCATGATGATGTCCCAAAGGATTATAGGCAGGTGTCCTTAACTGCGGTGAAACAGCGATTTGAAGATGAGCGTTATGAAGAAATAGGCAAAGAGAAGGTGGGTGAGCTCTTTGTCTTTATTTGCTGATGAACCCAGAGCAAAGCTGCCGCACAGCTGAGTGTAGTAATCTTCAAGTGGGTTTAATGTTAGACTTCTGGAGGAGAGTTTTAAACTTGATCAATGGGGACTGTAACTGCTCTTGAGTACATGTGAGAAGAACCCACTGAGACAGATTTCTCCTCAAATAGCCACCTTCTGGCTATCTATTCCTTCTGTGAATCTCATGGTCTAATTCTACCTGGCTCTTTGATTTTCTAGATGATGAGTTACAGCCAGCTCTGTTCACTGTTGGGTGTGAAACAGGAGGACCCAGAGCCCAGCCCCTTGCACACAAATGTAGTAGAAATTCAGACTTTCCTTAGCTCTCCCTGTGGAAAAAGAACTAAAAGGTCAGTATAACTCATTGCTGAAGATTAGCATGAGCCTTTCCTCCTCTCTGCTATCCTGATCAATTAAATAAGATAAATTTTTCTGTAATTACCTTGACATACCTTTTAAAAGAGCCATAAAAGAAGCCTTGGCTTTTAACATGTGACTTCTGGATTTTCCTGCTGCAGGAGGAGGGAAGACAGCATTCTGGACGACAGAGGCAGCTTTGTGACTACTCCCACAGCAGAGCTGTCCACCCAGGAAGAAAGTCTTCTAGATAACTTCCTAGACTGGAGCCTAGACACCTGCTCTGGTTATGAAGGTGATCAGGAAAGTGAAGGCGAAAGAGATGGAGATGGTGAGAGGCTTATTCTCTTTATAAAAAGTAAACAAGATAATTAAAACTGTCTCTTCATCTTTGCTTAAAACTTTCTCAGGCAACAGAAGCTTGAACTTCCAGTTGAAGACCAGTTGGAAAAACTCCCCCTTCCCCAGTGGTTATAATTTATTTTAGAGGGATATATCTGTTCCTCTCTGTGCCCAAATCAAAATCAATCTTTTTCTTTTATCATCCTACAGTGACGGGTCCCAGTGGTATCCTGGATGTGACAGTGGTCTACGTGGATCCTGCAGAGCACTGCTGTCAGGACTCCAGCGATGAAGACAACCTAGTTGTGGAGTGGGCCGAGAAGGCAGCACCACTGAGGGAGGCTAAGCTGCCAGATGCCACTCGCAGCCTTTCAGCCTATCTCACCCCAAGAAATCCTACCCTGGAAGGGAGCTCAGGCTACTCTTCTGTCAACAGTGCCAGTCCTACATCTTCTGTAGAAGGCAGCCTTGGAGTACCTCTCAAACCTACCTCAGCACTGCCTCTTGGCAGTGCCACAAACAGGGAGCCGTGCCTGCCTCACTACCTGGAGTCATGTTTACAGTCAGTCTGCGCTAGGCCAAGTGAGGGCAAGTGTGACAGAAGGCAAGTCAAGCGAAAAAATGTGGCGGGACACAGTGAAGAAAGGGTGAACTTGGGCTTCTTAAGCCTCTGATTTCTTCATGCTCTTTCCCTTTCCTAGGATTCCTGGAAACAGTATTTCTGTTGTAGTCATACAGGGATGATAGTGAATAATTGCCAATACCTCCAAAAAGAGCTCTTCCTCTCAACTTTGCCTATTTTCTAATTCTGTAGCTCTCTTCTGGGCTCTTTCCTTCCTTGATAGCTGCCTTTTAAAGTGTTCCCTGTTGTCTGATCCTCTGCAAATTAAGATTCTTCTCCACTTTTTATAGCTCATTTTTGTCATACCTCACCAGCTATTCCTTGGTGACAGAAAACTTGTCCTGTCCCTTGCTTCGCTGTGAGGCCTGGCACTGTAAAAGAAAGGAATTGACTTTGGTTCTCAAGTTACTGGATGTAACACTATGCTTGAATTCTTTCACTTGAAAGCCCTTTCTGAGGTTGTGCTGCCTCTTCCTTCCAGCCAGGTACTATTCCCCTCAGCTGGTGCTTCCCTCCTCTAGTATTTACCATTTGCTGCACTGATGAGTTTTTATGGATACAATCAAGAGGTAAATGAAGGCTCACTGCAGGTCTGAGCTGCTTTTTTTACCTACCTCTCAGATGGTTTTAAGCCTCGTTTGCCTCTGGCTCTAGCCACCCTGTTTTCCTTGCCTGAAAAATCCTCCTTCTGTGCCTTAATGCTTCACTGTCCAGTGCTACAGGAATGTGATCTCTATGAACTGTTGGTTTCTGCTGGAGCACTGGGGCTGACCTGCCACCCCCAGCCCACCATTCCATTTCATCCTGTCTTGCAGTCTTCCTTGCTATTTCCATTAATGCATCCTCAAGGAAAGCACAAATCACTTGAACGCTAGAGCGAGGGCAGATGGTTTATCATACTGAAAGCCCTTGTTCCTGATCTGCAAGGGCAGCATCTTGTCTTCTCAAAAATGAAACCTGTGCTGCTTTGTAACATTTTGGAGAAACCACCTCCACTGACCTCAGCCTAGTGAGCCCGGGCTAAAGCTCCTTCAGCCTGTGCCCATTGGGAAAACAGCCTTCTCCCCCCCACCAGTGAGCACTGAAATACCAAGGTACAAGACTGCGAGGAGACATCACTGAATTTAACACTGGAACTGGACTCCATGGCTCTTCCTTTGTTTAGAAGTTACTGTGGCAGATGGCAACAGTTCAGATACACACAATGTAGTGACTTTTTTTATAAAAAACTTTTTTTTAATATAGGTGTCTCCCTGTCTTACTTCCTTGACTGGTATTGTGCTGGCTTGGGGAACTCATGGGATGTTTTGGATGAAGCCAGAGTTCTTATGGCTTAAGTTGCAGCTGGGGGTGGCTGGAGGCTAGTTTAGATTACTATCATAGAATCATTTTGGTTGAAAGAGACCTTTAAGATCAAGTCCAACTGTTAACCCAGCACTGCCAGGGAACCACTCAACCATGTCCCTCAGCACCACATCTCCACGGCTTTGAAACCCCCACCCAGGGATGGGGACACCACACCTGCCCTGAACAGCCTGGGCCAGCCTTTGACAACCCTTTTGGGGAAGAAATTGTTCCTCCTGTCCAACCTGGCCATGACATCAGGCCATTTCCTCTTGTCCTATTGCTTGTTCCTGGAGACCAATCCCTCCTGGCTCCAACCTCCTTCCAGGGAGTTAAGAGCAAGAAGGTCTCCCCTGAGCCTCCTTTTCTCCAGGCTCAACAACCCCAGGTCCCTCAGCCACTCCTCACAAGACCCTTCCCCAGATTTGTTGCTCCTCTTGGGACACACTCCAGCCCCTCAATGGACAAAATCACAAGCAGCTGGAAAATACCCTGCACAAGTAGCATGGGGCTCAAACCACCCTCACAACTCTACAGCAGCTCCAGAGAGGCCCCAGAAAGGCCTTGAACACACCAAAGAACCAACAATGAGCAGCCCTGGGTGCTTGTTCACAAAGTTTATTACAAAACTATGTATTGCCAACAGTAGTTAAAAAGAAGTCCCTGATTTAGTTTTTCTGCGCCAAGCTTCACCTCCCTCCCGCTGGCCACATCACAGTTCTCCTGCTACTGCTTGATGTCTTGCCATGCAGGAGTGTCTTCACATTAACTTGTTACAGCAGCAGCAGCTCAAAATTCAGCAGTGGGTCACATTAAAATTGGAAGAAAACACTTATTAGAAAAACCTCTCAGTTCTAAAACAAGTAGGTAAAAGTTAAACATCTGCAGAAACAGCTTTGCATTGCAGAAAGCTCTGAACTCTTCAAGTCTTCTTGATCTAAAATAAAAGGCACAAAATGCAAAAGCTAATCAGTTGCTGAGAAGCAAGCTCCATGTTCCTGGGGCTTGCTGCTTAATCCAGCAGCCTTGGCTATGCAGCCCTGGACTAAAACCAGAGCTCTGTGGGTCAAGCCTCAATCTTGGAGGTGCCTCATGGAAAAACAGAGCACCTGGGCCTAGAGAGCCACCGCTTACTGCCCCAGGCCACAAGCTGCTTTCTGAGAAGCAAAAGCAAAAGATACAGCCCTGAGGTTTGGTTCTTTTTTAAAAAGTAAAAAAAGGACCAGATTGCATCAGTCTGCATCTTGGTAACACCTCCATATCCCTACAGACCATTCGGCCTTTGCTTCATTAACCATTAACTCCAAGGACAAGTATGTCCAGAAAAAATGGAGGCAACAGCTGCTGTAGCACTGACTGGGCTCTTAGCAGCAAGTGCTGAAGGGCCAGTATTCCCACCACAGGTCGGGAGGAGCCCCTGGGTCACAGACCAGCCTGCTCTGTCCTTCCCAGGGCACAGAGCTGGTCAGCAGCTCCACACTGCTCCTGCACTCACAGCAGCACAGGGGACAAGGGTGTTGTGCTGCTCCAATCCAAGCTACCCACTTACTTAGGGCACCATTTTGATATCCACTGAGTCGTAAGCTGAAGCTTTCATCCTTTCCAGCGGTTTCCTGAAAAGCTGCCGCAGGGCCTCGTAGTCAGGCTTCTCCTCATACTCTAGTGCCATGACTTGCTGCAGGTAGCTCTGTAGGGCATCTGCGAAGCAAGGAACATCAATGCACAGAGCAGCATGGCAACCCCAGCCATCCTTACAGAGCAGTCTGGTAGCCTCCTTGGACTGCTCTCCCTGCAGACAGCTTGGACAGCTGCAGAGAGGGAAAACAAACCCAAAGACCAACAGAAGCTCAAAAACAGAATGGAGAAATGACCTCTAGCCCCAAATACTGCATTTCTGAAGCCACCAGAACACCTCCCTCTCCAGCAAGGCTCACGAATATAGATAATGGGTAGCAGCCCTCCTTGTTTTGCCATGAAGAAAACAAGGGATTTGCTCACTCACAGGAGGAGCCTGTTGCCCAGTCCATGCAATGCTTGGACATCATCACCACCAGAAGCCATCCTAGATGAGCACCCCAGCACAGAGAAGGTTCCAGCTTCAGATACAGCCAATCCTTCCCCAAGTCCCAATGTCACAGGGAGCAAGCCCGTACCTGGAATGGATCTCTGCCTGAAGCACAGCTGGAGAAGGCATTTCACATCCCTTTTGTACCTGGAATAATCAGTGCAGAGTGCTGTCAGATGAGAAGCAATGGAGCAGGCACCTGAGCAGCCCATCTTCAGCAATAGGGACAAAAAATAAAGGCTGAACTCAGATAGCCACATTCTGAATGGAGCAGAAATCTGGGTTCATCAAACACCCCTCAGCCAGGCTCAACCCTTACAGGGGGATTTACCCACATCCCAGCAGTGTACTATGACTGAATGATTTCTCTTCAATCACAAAACCTCCCTCACTGCTTTCTCCTGAGCATTTCCCAAAAAAGTAGATGATTTCTCCTACTTTTCCTTCTTCTCCACCACAGTTTCTACTTGGTCCAGCTCATCAGACCAAGGCAAGAAGCCACAGAGCCATTTCAGAAGGCAGTAGCCCAGAGATTCCAAGTCACTGCGACGAGATGGTCCTGATGGGAAAGAAGAGATATTCGTGTGCGAGGAAGCTGTTTGGGGGCCACCCCAGAAGAGGCCCAGGCTAGTGCCTCTCCTCCAAAGGTGAGCAAGGGCTCCAGCACTCCCTGTACAACCTTGGAAGCCTCTATTTGAAGTGCTCCTTATGTAAAACAGGCAGCCTCATGAAGAGGCATAAACCTGAAGAGCAAGAAATATAAGGGCTTCATTATGATGTGCTCTAGAATATCAATACTTCTAGGAGCCTGATAACTCACAGTTGAGGAATAACCTCCCAGCCTCTGGAGGAAGATTTGCCCAGTCTGAACACTGGGAGAAAACAGTCACATCCCAATCCAGAGAGGAACTGGCTAATTTAAATGCCTTTCCAGCTCTCACTGCTTCAAGGTCAGAGCAGAGCCGATACAAATGTGCTTTGGGCAAGGATCCACCCTGGCTTGAAACAGATCCCTGCTAAGCCAGCACAAAGCAGCCCCGTTTTCTATTCCTTGCATGCCTGCAGTAGCCAAGGCTCCAGATGGAGCAGGAACATCCCTGCACATCTCACTGTAGTCACTGAGCGACCTGGCAAGGCTCAACACAGAGCAAGGCAAGAGGAAATGGCCCAAAGAGGAACTTGTTTCAAGGTACACGTGAATACCTGGGAAGCAGCGCTAACAGAAGAGCTAGCAGGAGCCCTACCCCAGTAACAGCTCTAGCTGAGCTTTGAGGTGAGCCTCACCTGCTCCCTTGTGGCTGTCCACACTGATGAACTCAATCGTGCCTTCGTGAGGGGTCCTGCTGCCTTCCCGCTGAGTCACATGCTTACCTCCTGGGCAGTAACGGAACGCAAAGTAATAGCCTGCTAGGGTCACCTGGAAGACATCAAGAAGCACACATTGCAGCCTGCACGGCTCCCCTGCCCAGCAGCAGTTGGCTCTATCCTGTTTCATGAGCCCACCTTCACTGCCATTTCCTCGCAGCACTGCTCCTGCTCCCTACCTGTGTGAGGTCTGCTGGGTTCAGGTAGATACTCTCAGCAGTGATGTCCCCATGCACATACTCGTTTTCATGAATGTACTCCAGGCAGTCTAGCTGGGGGTAAACAGAAGAGGCAAGCATATCAGAATCATGCAGACTCCTCCAGCACCCTGCCTATCATGGAGATGGGCTCTCCCCAGCTCCTTGTAGCTGTGGGGAGGAGCACAAAAAGCACCAGGTCTCACAGCCTCCAATTTTCAAGTGTCAGGTTTCCCTCCTCCTTACCCCAAATTCCTTCAAGGTGACACACTGCTCAAAAGATGCTACTCAAGTTTACAATAGGCTTGAGAGATGCTACTTAAAGACCCCAACCGATCCCCTGGACCAGCTTTAAAACACCTCCAAAAGATCTGGAAGAAAGTTATAGGTCTTTTCTGAAAAAGTCCCATAGAAAGTATTGGTTCTGAACATACCAGCCGGACTACAATCTGAAAAGCTGTCTTGTCCTTCAGCAGGCGTAAGCCATCATTCAGGACAGACTGAAGAGTTCGCCCTAAGTCAGGGAACACCAAAAACCTACAAGAGACAAGGGCTTAGCATGTAGCAGCATCTACTTGATTTGGAAACCCTGCAACAGACACTTGCCAAGCAATCCACCTGGATCAGACCCCCCCTTCACTCCAGGTTGATCTGGACAAACATTTCCTCAACATTTCAAAACAGAAAACTTCTCCAGGAGAGACAAGCTGATCACATATTGCAGATAGCACAAAGGGGAGTCTCAGGCTGTGTAAGCTGAACAGACAGCAATAAGGTGTTCCCTGGCCTGAGGGGCAGGAGCAGCAACAGCAATGACTTCACAAGGACTAGAGGAAACAGGCTAACAAGAGGTAAACCCTTTGTTAATAAATGAGAGCGGTGAGTGAGGTTAGGAGCCCAGGGGACAAGAAAAGGAAGAGCAGACAGCAAGGAAAGAAGAGAGGAAGACCAAAACGATGGCAGTTGAGCTCAGCTGTGCCCTCTGTGGAGCCACCTCACCTGTAGCTATCTGCGTGCAGTCCAAAGCCAACGCAATTGGGGATTCCCAGCAATGGCACCGAGTGCCACTTCTTCCACTTTTCCACTAGAAGGGGAGAGAAGAGGACAGGGTGCAGCAGATGCTGCTAAGGAGCTCCAGAGGGAAGGAGCTCAGGCAGGGATGTCCTTTCTCCAAAGGCCTGTTCTGCCCTGGGCAGCTGGAAGCCTCTGTCCCAGAAACGCCAGCCCAGTGTGCTGGGGTGTTGACATGTCAATGCAGAGAGCATGAGAAAGGCAGGAGGGATGCTGGGAATGCAGAGAGGAGAGCGGGATGGAGAAGATTTTTATGGTCCTCCCAGAAGTGCAAGCTTGATATGAATTCCTCCATCACCATTGCCCATGTTCTCTCTGCTCTTGCTCAGGTTTTTGGGTCAATGGAGTAAATAAATACCAGACAGCAGCTGAGAGAAATGCCTGTGGAAGGAGCACAGAAGAGGGAGGGAGCCGAGGCAGGTCAGGCTGCAGGGCTGAACAGCCACCAGTGAGATGAAGACAAAGCATGGGTAGAGCAAGAAAGATTCAAAATACCAATGCTGTGGTGTGCAGAGACTCCTGGGAGAGCAGGCTCCTGGCCAAACTCCTCAGCACTCTGGTACCAATCAAGCAGTGAATTAGTTTATTCTCTCCTGGCCTTCCAAGAGACTCACAGATGGGAGACAGAGGTGCCAGTTTTCCTAACAAGCAGCCTAGTCCTTGCCCTCCCAAGAAGCACCAACCTGTGCCTGCCTTTGCAGCTCGCTGGAAGAAATTCTGCTCATTGTAGATCCTGCCATCTTTGACATCCTAAAGGGAACAGGAAGGAGGAGCATTACTTCAGCCACACACACTCTGCTAGAAAGGGAAACTTGGGTAAGATTGCTACAATACTGCTTCATTTACTCATTTTAAAAAGAGCAACAGCCCCCCTCCAAAAAAACAATCAAATATCAGATCAGCAACAGAGCCAAGAACAGAGCTCAGGTTTTTGCTTCACTATTTAATGCTGCACCTAACAACTGCATAAACCCTGAGCATCAGCACAGAACGAGGGAGCAGCTGTCTCACTTTGGACATTTCAAGCACTACCACTAATGTAGGACAGGTGCTGTTACACACAGGAGGAAGCAGCAGGTTTATATTCCACCTGGTTTGATAACAAAGGCCCTACCCACAACTGGCCAAGGTAGCTAAAGGATCAGCAGGCCCCAGGCAACCATGTTCCAGAGGACATTTTATGCTGTGCCTTGCCCAGTGAGCCAATCTGAGCTATCAAACTCAGGAGCCAAAGTACTCTCATGTGCTGTATCAGGCTCTACCATCCTCTGCCACCGCAAGAGGTGGGCTGTGCCGGCAGAACACCGCCAAGAAAAATGCCAAAGGTGTAAAACAGAGGAGCTGGGAGTTTTGCCTATAGAGTCAATTTGTTTCCTGCCTGCTGGTTCTGCCTTTGTGGCACTTTGCTGTCTTTTCTCATTAACACTGTATTCTTTCTCCATCCTCTTAACTGTCTCTCTTGACAAAAGAGAGAGGGATTTTTCAAGTGTGGGCACCACCAGATCCCCCATAGAGCCTTTAGTCAGCACTGGTCTTCCCAGAGACAAGCAACTCCCAAGAGCCACAGCAGACAAAACAGTCTGCTCCAGTTCAGGAGTTACTGAAAATCAATAAACTGAATTTCCATTGCAAACAGCTGTTACTGGAAATAACACGTGCCTGGAGAAGCCAAGTTATTGGCAAGTGCCTAGAAAGCTGGCTCAGAGCCACAACTATAATTACTGTTTGATTTTAAAACATGCTCTGGCCTTAGAGTCTCTCAGGGCTGGTTCATCACACTCAGCACAGCCACCAAGCTCTCCAGTTTCCCCAGGCTTCAGCAGGGTATGTGCACACTTGGCATACAGGAAAAAAGCAGATCTGACATTGATGAATCAAGATCTCCACCATATACCACCAAATTCAGTTTTGGAGGTTACTGAGCCTGGTAGATCAAAGAGGCAACCTTCTGGGATGAAGGCTTCTCAGTTTTTTAATCCTCGTATCTATGTTCTTCATGCCTTCAGTGAAAATGCCAACATCTACTGAAATTCAAGGAAGTGATATCCATCTCCTAAGCTAGGAAGGGCCTCTCTCCAAATACCTCGGACACTCTTAGCCATACAGGTCCAACGGGCCAGGCCCTGGACACAGAACTAAGCACTGTTCCTTACCCAAAGAGATCAAAACTCACAAGTTTGAGGAAGTATCTTTGCTTTTGAGGACAGGTTCCAGATGCTGACTGCGCTGTGGAAGGATGGAACAGGATTGGTTACAGGAGCACAGAAAAGAGGTACCTGCAGCATTAGCTGCATCACTATACACAACCTATGCAGCTCGCTTTTACTTATCCTCTGCTTCTTTCACTTGGTCTTCACAAAAGCATCCTCTGTGACAGCATCTTCCCTGATTCCTACAAAATTGTTCTCACCTTGCTGCAGAAGCACAGCACCCTTGACATGCTTCAAGTCACAGAAGCATCTAAGCATGGCTACAGTACTGGGCTGCTTTGAAGGTGGTATGTAAAGAACAAAATCATTAGTAGATCTAAGGCATCTCAAAGGCATCCCCAATTTGAGGGTGTTCCCTCCAGCTCACCTGACAATCTGTCAGGTTTGTAAGAGGTGACAAAGTCCCTTCTGTTCTTCATGGATGTTAGAGCTGTACATGACCTTCCCTCTCCAGAAAGCTTTGCATCCATTACAGGGCCTTGGGACAGCTCCTCTTCTCCTGCTCTTACACCCAGTGCTATACCCAGGTTATCTGCTACTCGTCACCCAAAAGATGCTTCTGTAAAAGCATCCTCCTCTATAATAACAAAACCATCAATTTTCTCTTTTTTTAACATTGTATCTTTTTTCAGGCTTTATGCCTAGGCTTTGTTATACAACAGCATAAGTCATTAAAAATAAACTAAAGCCAAGTATCAGGCAAAGTTTACTAATGGAGAAAACTCCAGGACAGTGTTTCCAAGTTAAGAACAGAGAATAAGATCAAAACCTTTTCTTTAGAAGTTTACAACTAGACTGCAGAGGAAAGACCAGCAGTCGCTAAACAGCTGATTAACCAGCATCCTTTTAGTCCGCAATTGAGGTTGAGAATTCCAAATGGGCATTTAGTCAATACTGACACTGCCTACAGCACCAGGACTCCTGCACAGTGCTAGCCGTGTTTAGGTTTTGAAGCTGAAAACCAGAAAGAGGAAGCGTGGCCCCTAACGACTCATCAGGTCAGAGAGCCGCACAGCCTCGGCTCGGTCTACCAAGGCTAGCAGGGCCGGTAACGGGCAAGTGCCCGGGGGACACCCGCAGACTGTCAGCACCGCGGGGTTTAGGGACGTCCCGACAGCCGCCACCTAAGACTGGCAGCAACTGTAGGCCCCGCCGAGGTGTTCAGCCAAAAAGCCCGGGACCAGTGGTGTCGCAACAGGGCCCGCTCCTGTACCGGACCCCTTAGCACCTTTGTACAGCAGCCTGCAGCCGCCCTTCTCCAAGGGCCGGAGTTGCTGCCTCCTGGGAAGGCCGGACCCGCTACCGGGACCCCCGCCCGCCCCAGACCCCTCAGCACCTTCGTACAGCAGCCCGCAGCCGCCCTGCTCCAGGAGCCGGAGCAGCCTCCACTGCCTGCTGCCCTGGTCTGTCAGGACGGCCGCGGCCGGGAGCGGCACCGCCGGGCCGGTCCGCGCCTTGCGGGGCGAGCGGGAGCTGGGCCCCGCCGCCGCCGGGGGCCGGGCCGGAGAAGGCCGCGGGGAGCACGCAGCGCTCGGGGCCGGCGCCGCCGGCTCCGTGTCCTCNGAAGGCGGGCTCCACGCCGCACCCGCACTGCGGGCAGAACCGGGTCACCCTGCGGGCACAGCGGAGACAGCCGTCAGCGCCCGCTCCGCTCCTCTCCTCTCCGTTCCCCCCGCCCCGCCGCCGTCGCCACCGCCACCACCACCACCTCGGGGAGGCACAGGCCGTCTCGGGCCCCGCCTGCTCCAGCGCTGCTCCCGCCGACCTCCGCCGCCCGCGGCCCGGCCCCCGCTTCAGCATCGCCCTGCCAGGAGCCGGCCGGGTGCACACCGCGCAGGCTCCGGCCCCCTCCTGCGCAGGCGCTTCCGCCAACACCGCCCGCACGGGAGTGGTGGCCCGCCCTGCGCGCCTCGCTGGGGTCTTCGGGGCTATGCTTTGGGAACGGCTGTTCTGGGCCGGCCGAGGGACTCGACCCTGGGCGGGAACGGACAGGCAGGTCGCCCTGGGTGAGCCCGGGCCGAAGCGAGGACAGGCGGGCAGGCCGCTCTCGGTGAGCCCGGGCCGGAGCAGAGGGAAGGAGCACACCTCGAGGTCTCTTCAGGGCTCCCTCAGGCAGTCAGGCAGGAGCAAGTGGTGACCCCAGCCCTTCCCTCCGGGGTCCGACTGTTAGCTCATTACATAAGAAACGGCGTCAGCAAGCTGCTTAAAAGGGACCTTAGGACTGCAAAACAGGTTCTCGGAAGTTAATGAGTGCTGGAGTTAATTGGTGGCGTAGGGCTGGGAGGAGTAACTCTGTGTATTTACTGTATATGGCATCCCTTACCTACATTGTATGCCCATAAGCCTCAGGCTGGTACCAGTATATTACCATAAAAGAAGCACAGGTGGACTTAGAACTTCCCTTCTGCAGGGGGGAGACCAAGGTTTGCTTGGGCATGGCTCCCAAGAGCTCCCCATGGCTCAGGGGAGAAGGGGACAGGTGAGGCATGCGCAGCAGGGACCTGCAGTTGCTTGTCCCAGAGGACATCACAAGTGTAATGAAGTTGCTTTTCAAAGCCCATCCCAGTGAGCCATCTGAACACCACAGCCATGAGGTGCAAACAGGAGTGAAGGGAACTGGAAGGTAACGGCTCATATGATGAAGAGCCAAGTGGCAGCAGTTGGTCTCACAAAAGCTTAGTGAGGAATGAGCTTGGTGTATGGCCGATGAGGAAAGCAGCAGTAGAAGGCAGCATAAAATAACACATGGGGTATGGACCGCATGTCTGAGCCTAACACAGAGCTCTGAGGCTTGGAAGAAGCATTTCCAGATGCACAAACCTCATCCTGACGCAGGCTGCTCACCCCTTCCCCATCCCTCCAAATGCCCAAATGTGTTCCTAACGCTCACTGAGCACATGGAAGAGTCCCAGGAAAGCCAGACTCTGCCAGATGACACTGGGAGGTGTGACGTGTTCAGATTGGTTTCTGAAGCCTGTTGCTGGGATTTTTCTTCAAAGCATGTGGATGCTGTCAGGAGTGACAGGGGAGGTTGGCAAGGTTCTCAAGTTCCTCCCCACCACATTCATCAGGACACTGTGCTCTGCAGTTCCTTTTTCTCATTTTCCCTGGCATTGTAGATGGCAGCAGGCTGTGCTGAATTTCTTGCCACCCTCCACTGCACAGCCTTTTCGGTATCCATTATTCCCGCACCCCACACAGGTGAAGATGGCAGCTCCTTTGTTCACCAAAGCGTCCCCTTGGAATTTCGACGGTAAAGAAGCGGTCCTTCTTCGTCAGATTGGTTTGAATTTCCCTTTACAGGCTGGTGCCTGGTATTTTGTCTTCCCTTTGCTTCTTAATCAAGACCAACAATCATTTCACTAAAGCCCTCCATGGTGACTGGTCTTGTTTCAGTAGTGATTTCTCAAGCCTTGCAGTTACCATTTCTTTTTTTAAAAAAAACCCCTTTTTAAAACTGGCTTAATTAATGATGGTAGCTCTAGAATTTTGTTGAAACCCCTCCAGGGATGGGGACTCCACTAGTGATCTGGGCAGCCTGGGCCAGCCCTTCACAGCACTTGCCATGAAGAAATTATTCCTCCTGTCCAACCTAAATCTCCCCTGATGCAACTTGAGGCCATTTCCTCTTGTCCTATTGCTTGTTCCTTGGGAAAAGAGCCTGACCCCACTGGGCTCCAACCTTCTTTCAGGGAGTTGTCAAGAGCAAGAAGGTCTCCCCTAAGCCTCCTTTTCTCTGCAACCCCAGGCCCCTCAAATCAGACCCAACCCTGTGATGTACCTTGAAACTATGCTCTAGGAAATTATGAAAATATTTTTTTCTTTTTACCCCTCTCAGTGACCCTTCACCAGGTCCCTTCCCCGTGCCAGGCTGCAGCATGTACTGATTTTTTCCCCCATGGGAGCTGCTCCATCTCAATGCTCAGCTGCTCCTCTGCCTTGCCACACGGTCCCCTGGGAGCCATTGTAGCCATGCTCACACCACACAGCAATCCCAGCAATTCCTTCCTAAAGCACCCGCGAGAGCTCCAGCAGCAATTTCTGAACGACAGAGTTCCTTTAGAACCCATCGCTGTGTACACACAGGGTTACTTTTACGTTGCCTTGAATTTAATTCTATTGATTGCATTTGATGTCTGTCTGCTCAACGGCTTGGTATCGTGTGATCCCTTTCCAGTCCTTCACACTCAGCTTTAGAGTTGACCACTGGAACACTGTACAACGTCAGCAAGACCTGCTCTCTTGTATTGACTAACACAGGTCTGCACAGATCCTGCCCATTGATTTATTGCCTCCTAACTTTTAAGCAGTTAGTTTTCAAGTAAAATCTCACCATTAACCCATCTTAACGTTCTGAAGAGCTTTTGTAGCCTTCACTGATGCCTTATCCTCACCTAAAACAGGCTGCTCTTCTCTCCTCACCAGACCACAGCCATTGCAGAGCATTTCATCTAATCCTTCCAGTCTCCTTTTTTAATGTCCCTTTGTTCTGACTTTCTCATTCCTTTATTAAAGGCACAGAGTTATGAATTTACCTCACGATGATTCCCAGAGCGACAAATTTACCTTGGGATGATTCCCCAACCCACTGCCCATTCATCTCACCCACTGCCCTCCATTTAAAACCCCTCCTCAGTGGTTTTAATTTTAAGGCCAAGCACCCCAGCACTGTTTTCATTTACCAGAGCTCACCTTTCCTGGAGATGTTCCCTCTCTCCAGAAAGTTTCTCTAGTTCTTTTCTAAGCCAAAATCCAACCCACATAGTCAGGAACCTGCCCCACCCTTGCTGAGCCCACAGCTCTGCCTGCCCTGGATCCAGCTTCCTCTAAAGCTGTGGTTTAGGTGAATTTTTAACTCTCCCTTGGTCTTGGAGGAGGGACTTGTCTAAACTCTTAGGACAAGACCTAACTCCCTCTGGCCTTTGTGTATTGAGAATGATCTGTGCTGCTGTGCCAGCTAGGAATGTGCAGGCAGCTGGGATGGCAACAGAAAGATCCTGATCTCCTCCCTTTGGGGCTCTCCTTGGTGTTATGTCTCCCTTATCTCACCCCTGGCTTCCCAGCATGGCTGCCAGCAGCCCAAGTGCATGACTTATTGGATTCGTGTGCTGGCAGAGATCTGTGAGCTTGACAGAGTGCCCAGAGCTGCCAGTTCTTCAATTGCTCTTAATGAAATGAGGCTCTTGCTTTGCATTTACACACCTCTTTGATCCTGAAGTGAAGTGATGCTGATTGCGCAGTGGTGCTACAGTCCTGAGAGAGCCCTTGAGAGCCTTTTAGCTATGAACTGACGGTTTCAATCCAGCAGCTGTGAGAAGTTCTGGCTGCTGGCACAAGAGAGCTGTCTGCACACCCATGGGAGGTGCCCATGGGGCCACTGGCTGTTTCTCTGGGCTGAAGGGACAATGGGCCTGTCCTTGGGTAGCAGCTGGGCAGCGCCAGCAGAGCCTGCCCGTGCATGTCCCAGACTGTGCTACCTCCCCAGCTCTGTCCCCCCTCCCCTCTGACCACGGAGGAGCAATGGTAGAAAATGCTTCCAGACAGGTCTCCCTCATGCTGGTGCTGCACCAGGCTCTATCAAGGGCACTGAGCTCTGTAACCCCCAGGGGGGACACGGGGACAGAGCAGGGACACCCTAGGGACACTTTGCAGGAGTCTGGTGTGACCAGAGACTGTTCCAGCTCCTTGCAGGGCAGTGCTGGGGAAGTCATGCTTCAAGGAGGGCAGGGATTGGGAAGAGCAGCAAGGGATCCCGGAAAGATTCCTCCTGTGCCAAACTTCCCAGCCCATGGAAATCCTCCATCTTCCCTTCACATCTCCCTATCACTTCCAGAGTAGAAGGACATACTGGGAGACTCCAACGTGACAGCCAAGGCTGGGGAGCTGGCATGCCTGGGGGGCAAGGGAAGAGGGCATTCACCCCCAGGGAAGAGGAGCCCAAGAGAGCTGGTCCTTGACACAAAAGCACCCAGGCAAGGCAGCCCACTTCATTCCCCTGGGATGGGGGGAACAGCTTCTTCTCCCTAGGCCCCTGTGGTGGTCTCACAGGCAGGCTGAGAAGTCAAACTTCTTTGGGCTGCAGGAGCTGGTGGAATGAGCTACAGCAGCCCTTGGGGTCTTGCCTGGGAAGCAACAAGCACACATCCTTCCCTAGAATAAGACCAGATGGGACACTCCCCCCATACCTTCTGCTTTTATGCAGCTGGTGTTCCCAAGAAAAATGGTTGTTCCCGGCATGCCTGGCTGCGTGGAGCAGATCTGTCTGCCTGTGACCAGCGAGGATCTGAGCATTCCTCTGTGTACACACATGCTGTCCCCTTCTACAGCAGCCACCCCTTGATGCTGCACTGCTGATAACGGCTGGGAGCAGGGCAGGAGATTGTGTGGCTGGCCATACATGTTCCTGGCATTGGGAGATGGGCAGGAGCAGGGACCATCTTCTGGCTGGTCTGGGGGAACAGAAGGTGCTGGATCCACTCCCCCACTTCCATGGGAACCATCATCCTGGTGTTTCCCTCCTGGGCGGTGGCGCCCAAGGGTAAAAAATGCCAGCCCCAGGATTGCACCATCCAGCACTGCAGTGAAGTTAAAGAGTGGGAAGAAAGTAGGACAAGATGGGAAACACTCTCAGAAGCAGTTGGTGTGTTGGTGGGTTTGAGCCTGGGATGTGGTGTCCTCACTGGATGTCCCTGAGCCACTGGCTGCCCTGGAGAAAGGTGATGCTGAGCATTACGGAGTGTCTGCCCTGCTTAGGCTCCCTCCTGCCCTCACAGGGAACAGCAGAAGGCTTGGATGAAGGGTGAGAAGCAATGCAGAGGTGGTGGCACAGACAGTGGTGGTGAACCCCAGCTAAAGTCCATGCCCGGATACTGCCCTGGGGTGGTGGAGCAGGAACTGAAGGAGGAATTGTTTAGGAGTGTTCCTCTTTCCAACACCTGCATTTTGCTGCTGGCTACAGGAGGTGAGATGAGATGAGATGAGATGAGATGAGATGAGATGAGATGAGATGAGATGAGATGAGATGAGGAGCCAGAGCACACTGTGCCAGGCCCAGGCCATGTGTCCGAGCTGGCACGGCTGCACTGGGAGCTTGCCAGCATGTTCCTCCCATGGCAGCTGTGCCAACCCGTCCTGCATATCAGGTGTTGTTTGGATGGTGAAGGGGAGGCGTTGCCTCAAAGGGCAGACAAAATGGTTTCCTGACACCAGCCTTTAAAACAGGTTTAACCCCAAAACCAGGTATGGGGTGGGCAGGGCTGGGGTTTCTGAACCAGGTAGAGGGGCTGAAACAACACAAGGGGCATCCCCACTGCTGGTGATGGGGTGGCCACAGTGGCCACCTCCTGGGAATAACTCCTAGGGAGATGAGCATGACAATTGCCAGCTAGGAAAGGTGGCGGAGTACAGCTTGATTCAGGGCTCTCGAGGACACCACAGCCATCGGCAGGTAGCAGGAGTGGGGTTGGCAGGCTTGACCAGCAGCACAGGGGCTGATTCTTCCTTTCAGATGCAGTTGGGAGACCTCAGAGAGGGACACTTCCCAGGCAATTGCTCCCCAGCTGCCCAATACACACTGCCCTTTTCTGGCAGCATCCTGTGGGTTTCTCCCATGTCCCTGCTCCGTCCATCACCATGTCTCCTGCACTCTCCCCATCCTGGGTGCCAGCTGAGTCACTGCAATTCCTCTGTGCCTCCTTGCAACATCTCCCATCTTCTGTTCTAGGAGCCATGAGAAGCCTGTAAATACTTCCTTTGGCAAGACTTTTGTTTTGATCTAATCACTCAGCTTCTTTCAAAGGCAGGCACAGAAAGAAATGGCATGAGGCAACAGAGAAGGTCACAGGGAGAACTGAGGCGGCTGTAATTGGGGAGTATCAAACCCGGGCTCAAGCAGGGGTGTGGAGAGGTGGCTCAGCCCAGGCTGGCATGAGGCTCTGGCGTGTCACCATGGCCCCAACTGTCCCAGATTCTCCCCAGGATCATAATGACCTATGACTATGCAGCTGGCTGCAGGCATCATCTGAGATGGGGCCAGGGTCCTGAGGCTGCGGTGACTGCCAGGGTGCAGACTCAGGGTGAGACCTTAATTGCAGAATCCCAGCATGATGGGGGTTGGAAACAACCTCTGGAGATCATCTCATCCAATCCCCCTGCTCCAGCAGGGTCATCCAGAGCAGGGTGCCCAGGATTGCACCCAGGCAGGTTTGGAATCTTTCCAGAGAAGGAGATTCCACAACTTCTCTGGGCAGCCTGGGACAGGCTCTGGCACCCTCCCAGCAAAGATGTTTCTCCTCCTGTTCAGATGGAACCTCCTGGATCCCAGTTTGTGCCCATTGCCCTTTGTCCTGTCACTGGCCACCACTGACAAGAGTCTGGCCTCATCCTTTTACCCCCCAGCCATTTAACTATTGATCAACTTTGATAAGATCCCCTCTCAGCCTTCTCTTCAGCTCAACAGCCCCAGGGCTCTCAGCGTTTCCTTGGCACAGAGGTGATCCAGTCCCCTCATTGTCTTTGCAGCCTCCACTGGACTCTCTCCAGTAGTTCCTTGCCTCTCTTGAATTGGGGAGCCTAGCACAGGACACAATACTCCAGAGGTGGCCTCACTAGGGCAGGGTAGAGGGGTGGAGAACCTCCTTCAATCTGCTGCCCACACTCTTCTTCATGTATCCCAGATCATTGGCCTTCTTGGCCATGAGGGCCTATTCCTGTCTCATAGGCAACTTACTGGCCACCAGCACTCCATGGAGCTGCTTTCCAGCAGGCCAACCCCTCCCCTGTACTGGTGCAGAGGGTTATTTCTCCCCAGGGGCAAGACCCTGCACTTGAAGGTTGCAACAGGGCGTTGTGCAACATGGTGACAAGCAATGGGGGAAGGCAAGTGGAGAGGTGGCGAGCCCTCAGCTGGGCCATGCTCAGTGGGAAGGCATGTGCCATCCCCACATCCAGCCAACCTACATTATTCACGTTTCAAAGCGCACATGTGGCTCTGCCAAGGGACAGCAACTCGCTGAGCCAGACAGGCTCCCTCCTGCCTCTGAGCCCTGTAATGAGCTTTGCCGGATGCTGCTAAGCAGATGAGTGCGAGCAGGAAAGCTCTGCTGTGGTCTGGTGGCTGCTCAGTGGTTCCTGGCAGACAGGCTTCAGCTCTGCTGGTGTCTGCGGAACAAGCCAGGGGAGTGCAAGGACATGGCTCCTGGCTGTGGATCTGCAGATGAACACCAGGTCTGTGCATCTCCCAGTGTAACTCAGTGCGAAATGGGACCCAAGCACACGCCACACAGTGGGAATACTTCTTCAGCCACCCTGTCCAGCGCAGCAGCAGCAGCACCCTCCAAGCAGAGGGAGAAACCCAGAAGGCAGCTGCTATGGGGCCAAAGCCACGGTCATAACTCACTCTGGGTGCCCCAGGAAGCCAAACCTCAGCTTTTGCCAGCGCCAGGAGCAAAGCCACCAAGGTGGTGAGCAGGGTCTGCCCTCCCAGCCCAACCAGTCCCCGCGGTGCAGTCAAAGGGTGTCACTCCATCCTACATGGCTATTTTTACAGCTGATATTGCTGCTTCCCTGTGTCTGGGACAGCATCACCCTTGCCCCTGTTCTTAGTTTATTTTCTCTTCTCTGGGGCACAGCAGATGACAATGAAAGCCCAGGATTAAAAGATCTCAGGAGAACAGCATCTCCAAAGCAGCCATGCTTAAAGCGGGCACTGTAACTTTCAGACCCCCCCAAAATTCCTTCTCTTCATCACATGAATAAAGGCAGCTGCTGGAGGCTCCCCTGCTCCCCTGCCTGCCATGGCCTGTGAAGGGTGAGGGTCACTGCGGCATTCCACACACCCCCAGGCACTTCATGGCACCAGACAATCACCTGAGGCAGACCCCACGCCCCTGGACACTCAGCAGAGCTGTGCCCAGCCCTGGATGTCCTTGTCCTTGTCCCCAATCCCTCTCCCCACCCTCCTCTTCCTCCTCCCCACTTTGGTGTTCCTGGCATCGGCAGCCAGCCTTGCTCCTTCACCTGCCAACTTGGCAGCTGGGAGTGGGAGTGGGCAGGGCTGGCAAGGGCCGGGCAGGGCTGGCAGCCACTGGCCTCCGCCAATCCCCTGCTCTGCCAGCACTTTCATCCTTATCTGGAAGGTGCCACTTGACAGCAACCAGAGTGGGGCTGGAGTGTGGTGTTCCCATGCATGCTGCCTAGCTGGAGTGGGACTGGAGAGCAGTGTTCCCATCCATGCTACCAGGCTGGAGTGAGCCTGGAATGTGTTGTTCCCATCCACACTGCCCAGCTGGATGGGATCCAGAGCACAGTGTTCCCATCCACACTGCCCAACTGGAGTGAGTCTCAAGTGCAGTGTTCCTGTCCATTCTCCCCAGCTGGATGGGATCCAGAGCACAGTGTTCCCATCCACACTGCCCAACTGGAGTGAGTCTCAAGTGCAGTGTTCCTGTCCATTCTCCCCAGCTGGATGGGGCCCAGATCATGGCATTCCCATCCTGCTGCTCAGCAGAGCAGGCCTGGAGCTGTCATGTGCTCCCCAAAACTGGGATAATGCACAGTGTGGAGTGCTGCCAACCAGGATTGGGATGGAAGGATGGATGGATGGATGGATGGATGGATGGATGGACGGACGGACAGGCAGACGGATAGACACACTGCACAGCCTGTGCATCAGGAGCCAAGGAGGGTTCAGCCCAAATGGCCCCTACAGCCCAGCCACGCACAACTGCTCACACCAACAGAGCACACAAGCCCGCGTCATGTAGACCCACAGCCCCTTTACACACACAGTGTGTAAAGTTGTTCTGGTGATCCCGTACAGACAGAGGTGTTCCCGCAGGCGCTTCTGGGCGCACATGCACAGTTCTGTACTAGGACACATGCTTGTATGTGTGCAAGCACATGTGAACATGAGTATGCACAAATGCAATGCCTAGTGTGTGTCCACACAGCTGTGCGGTGCCCAGATGTGCACTCTGCAGAGCCCTGGGTGAACACCCCCCCCCCGTGCATACACACAACACCCTGTGCACACACACGCACCAGTGCGCACACACACACATGCACCAATGTGCGCACACACACACATGCACCAATGTACACACACACCCACACCAGTGCACACACACACCCACACCAGTGTACACATGCAATGCCCGGGTGTATGTGCACGCACACAGAGTAACACACACACAGAGTGACACACCCATGGAGTGACACATACACATATGTGCACACACCGGGATGCACACGCAGTAATACACACGTATGTGCACACACATCCACACAGTAACACCCAGTAACACACACACAGGGTGACNCGGCCCCGCCCGCCGGTGCGGCGCGTGCGCGGGGCGGGCGGGGCCGCGGGACGGGGACTGAGCCGGGCATTGCGGAGCCGCCCGNGCACACACACACATGCACCAATGTACACACACACCCACACCAGTGCACACACACACCCACACCAGTGTACACATGCAATGCCCGGGTGTATGTGCACGCACACAGAGTAACACACACACAGAGTGACACACCCATGGAGTGACACATACACATATGTGCACACACCGGGATGCACACGCAGTAATACACACGTATGTGCACACACATCCACACAGTAACACCCAGTAACACACACACAGGGTGACATGTGTACACACAGAGTGACAGACATAGGGTGACAGGTGTGCAAGTGTGTGTCCACACATATGTGTCATTCTGTGTGCATGACCCTGTGAGTCTACATGTGTCACCCTGTGTGTACACCCCTGCTCATGTCCCTGTCACCGTGCGTGTGTCCCATGTGTGTGTGTGTGCACACGTGTGCTCGTGTGTCTCTCACCCCGCGTCTGTCACTCTGTGCACACGTCACCCTGTGTCAGACGAGGACAGGTGCACACACAGTGACACGGGCTGACAGAAACACGGGGCGTATGTATGCACGCGCAGGGTCACACAGCGGGTCACTCGCAGTGACACACGCGTGTGCGCGCACACACCCGCGCGCCCGGCGACACGCGTGTGCACGTGCACACACACGAAGAGACGTCCCGGCTCGCTCACACGCACGCACCCAATGACGCACCCCTCCCCCCGCGCGCTCCGGCCCCGCCCNCCCGCCCGCCGGTGCGGCGCGTGCGCGGGGCGGGCGGGGCCGCGGGACGGGGACTGAGCCGGGCATTGCGGAGGCGCCCGGCCCGGTTGGTGAGTACCGGGGGTGTTGAGGGTAGGGGCCGTTGGTGGGGCGACCCTGTCTGGGACTGCGGCAGCCGCCGAGGCCCTTCTCCCGGCTCCACTCGCTGCAGCCGCCGCCGCGCTCCGGCCCGGGCCCGGTGGGTGCATCCTGCGTGGGGCCAGGGCCTGCGGAGAGCTCCGCTCAACCCGGGCGCTCGGATCCCGCCGTTAGCGGGTGTGGCTGGCGCTGATCGCGGCCCCCCCCCGCAGCCCCGGGAGCGGCAGTGCCCGGGGATGCTGGGTCGGGGGCGGGATGGAGGAAGAGGAGGAGGAGGTGGAGGCGGCGGCCATGTGCCCAGCTCCCGGGCAGTCGGCGCCGCGCCCCTGCCAGCTTCCGCAGGGGATGCGCCTACCGCCTGCATCCCCCCTGGTACCCGGGGGAAGGGCTGCGGGGTGGCAGTGACCTGGGTGTCATCTTCCCCGGGTCGTGTCACCCCGCCCCGGCGCACCACGGGGCCGGGACACCAGCTCCTGGGGGCTTCCAGCGACCGGGCGAGCCCCTCCTGCTCGCCGGAGCTCCTCACCAGCGGGTACCGCCGGGGCAAGGGCCTTCCTGAAAAAAGAAACAAGCCGCAGCTCGGGTCTCCAGGGCTCAGTGTGTGAAACCTCGGCTTTGCCAGGCTACTTCTGCATCTGCTTTTAGCCCACAGCAAACATGGACCAAGCACAGGTAGCCCCCGAGGAAAGGGAGCTTGCCCCGACGTTGTTTGACATGGGCTTGCAGGCTGGACAGCTCAGAGCCAGGGGGTGATTTGCACCAAGGCTTGCAAGAGACAACCCCTGTTGGGCTCCGGACCTTGTTCCTTTGCCAGATTCATGAGGGCACTGATTTTGTGAGGAATTTGGCGTTTTATGTACACCACTACTGAGAGAGTTGGGGTTGTTCAGCCTGGAGAAGAGACTCCAGGGAGACCTTTATTATGGCCTTTCAGTATGTGAAGGGGGACAACAAGAAAGATGGGGAGAGACTTTTTACAAAGGCTTGTAGTGACAGGATGAGGGGGGATGGGCTCAAACTGGAAGAGGGGAGATTTAGGTTAGAAATTAGAAAGAAATTCTTCACTGGGTGGTGAAACACTGGCACAGGTTGCCCAGGATGCTCCATCCCTGGATGTGTTCAAGACCAGGTTGGATGGGGCTTTGAGCAACCTGGTCTAGTGGGAGGTGTCCCTGCCCGTGGCAGGGCAGTTGGAACTAGATGATCTTGGAGGTCCCTTCCAACCCAAACCATTCTATGATTATATGTGCAGCTGCAAACTCTCTAGCCCACTCCTTGCATTGCTCTGGGGCAGCAGCAAGGCCTAAAACTCACCCCCCGGGTCTGCAACAGGACCCAGCCAGGTCACTGATTGTATTTATTTCTATGTTTTGAGGTCTGAAGTTCCTATCTGGGGAAAAAACAGATCTGTTGGGGAGCCAGTGGAGTGCTGGTTTTGCAGAGGGGTGCTGGGCACCTGCTCTGGATCAGCAGCCCCTTGCACTCCACCCTGCTTGTAACCTCTGAGAAAGTTTTATTGCTCTGTTTGCACAACCTCTCATGCTGCAGTAGGTGTGGTTCTTATGGTCTGGTCGTGTTGTGGCTCATATCTCCGTGAAGAGTGAGAGGGAAGAAAAATCCAGCAATGAGAGCTGCGTGACACCGAACACCTGTGGCTGGGCCAGTGTCTGCTGGCCCCGGTGGTTTTTTGCAGGACCTGGCTGAAGGAGAAGGGACTTTCTGGACACGCAGCATCGGAAATCACTCGTTCTTCCTGAAAACGCCAGCCAACCAAAGCCCTTCCCTGCTATGGGTGCTTTTAATTTCCAATCCAGGTGCTGTGGGGAGCAGAGAGGCGTTTCCTGCTTCACACTCAGCTCCCAACAGCCCTCACCAGGTATGTGGTGATGCCACCACCCTGGGGCGCCACATGGGCCTTGGCACAGCCATGGAGATGGAGGCACCCGGCAAGGTCTGCAGCTCATTTTGTAGGGATGACACAGTGTCTCTGCAAGTTGGTGGGGAGAAGTGCTGGTTTTATATTTAAAAAAAAAAAGGCAACATCTGCCATTTCCAGGCCCCGTTTCTATGGGAACGGGACATCAGAAGAGCAGAAATGCAGCAAGTGCTCTAAAATAACTGCTGGCTCTTGGGAGCACGTGGCCTTTGCTTGGCTCACCCAGCCCTTTCCAATGAGACGGTGGCTGGGGTTGGCCAGCTCCCGGCGTGGAAGTGGGTCAGGAGGTGGGATGCTGTGGCCTTGATCCCTGCCGATCCCCAGCCTGTCCTCATATAAATCCATTGGTGGGAGAACTCTGGTCCAGGCTGGCAGCTGGTAGGGCCATCACATTATCTAGCACAGCTCCATATCTTGCTCAGCACCATGTCAGGAGCTGGTGGTGCCGGCCAGGTGGTAAGGACCTGTCTGGCTTCCCCCCATCTGGGCTGTGGGTTGTGGGCAGGCAGGAGGGTCTCCTTCCTCACTGACCTCCCTGGCGATGGCCAGGACAAGTCCACGTTCATGTATTTAGGAGACTCTTCCTCCTGCTGTGGTCGGGCTCGGAGAGCAGGGTATTTCCAGCATGGGGGAGAGGAACTGCGTTGTTCTCCTGGAAACCGGTGGTGGTCATCGCTCTCCTTCCCCTGATCTTTGTGCCTCTTTCTGGGAAGGTCAGTCCTATCTCATGGCACATAGTGCTGAGGTCAAACAGGAGTGCATCTCTGGAGGAGAAAACCTGACCTGCTGCCACACAAGTAGGCCAGTGTGTCACAGGTTTCCCGCAAGGTATGAGCAGTGCCTCTGAGGTCACCTGAAATTGACTCTGCCCAGCCCTCCATTCCTGCCAGAGGTGGTCCTGGGTGCAGGCCAGGTATGGCTGGGGATGCTGCCTGCACTGCCTGCAGTCATGGGCATTTTGGGGCTGATCCAAGCAGCACCTTCCAAAAAATCCTGTTTTCCCTTTTGGGTTGAAAAAAATAATTTCTGTGGATGCCCAGAGCTGGGAAAACCATTTTCGCTCTCAAATCTGTTGAGAGTAATCCTGTTGTAATGGAGCTGCTTCCTTCTCTATCCTCCAACGAGTGAAAGGTCTGGTATGGGTTTTCTTGGAATGCTTAAAAGCTTGGAAAGAAATTTTTGGCAACAATGAAGTTTTCAAACTTTGTGTAGTGTTTGTGTTACCCAAGAGCTGCTTGACATTTTCTCAGTGAGGTATGGGCTGTGAGACCTGCACAGGCAGTTGGGGTGTGGAGAGGGTCAGCTTGTGTTTGAGGGTGTGTCAGGTTGAGCAGCCAGGAGAGACGCTGGAGCAGGAGGTGGGATCTCTGTGAGGGCAGAAGCCTTCTTCATCCAGACCTGTTGCATTTGTCCTCTTAAAAACGAGCAAAAAGTTTGATTCACTTGATTTGCTCTGGATTCCCTTCAAGCAAGCACAGGAGGAAGGTTTGTGCTCCTGGGGAGCTCGTTTGGAGGGGTGTCAGATCCTGCCATGTGTGGTATGTGGGTGTGTGGGGCTGGGGGACCTATTGCAGGGGTCCTATGGCAGACTGGTGGCATTTCTGCCAGGGCATGTGTGGACCAGCTGGAGATTCAGTGCTTTGTGATGAGTTTGAATGTGTTTAAGCTCAAATCTAGCAGCATCTGCCTTTGCAAAGTGCCCTTTGTTGTTCCTTCCCTGCTTACTGCCCAGTGGGTGTCTGACAGGCTCTTCTGGGCTGCAGGCATGGACCTCTCTGCTATTTTTCTGGCCAGAGAAAGATTCTCGAGCACAGATGTCCCTTGCTGTTGCAGGAATCTGACTTATGCTCTTGAAGTGGCAAAAAGAAGCTGTTTTCTTTTTCCTGGGTTTTGGGTTGGGGATGGGAAGGTGCGTGTCAAGCCAGGAGAACGCTTCTGGAGGGCTCCAGAGCTGGTGGCGTAGGGCAGGCAAGGGAGGTGGATGCTTGCTTTGTCTGCAGACCTACGTGGACTTCAGCTTGCTCTCGCTGCAGCTCTGTTGCTCCCAGCTGTCTGTGCTCTGCTCGCAATGTGCATTTACCAGTCCAGAAGCGAAGATTGGGCAGACTGGGTCACAAGCCTCTCCTCTCCCTTCGGCACCCTAAACTCCCTGCTGAAGGTTGGTGGGTGCTGGCTGGATCCAGGGAGCCAATACCATCCTGACAAGGGCTGGAAAATGTGCTGTTGAGCACCTCCTGGGGCATTGCTGGCAGATAATGTGCCAGACCTTGTCTCTGCAGTGGCTTTTGTAGAATTGTTTAGGTTGGAAAAAACCTTTAAGGTCCTGGACTGGTGCTGCCAGGCTTTGGAGCACAGGCTTTCAGAGATGAACTGAGCAGCTGCCCACTTGTGGAGTGTGCAGCAGGGCTGACAGGCACTGCCATGACCCAGGTTGGCCCCGTCACTGCAGGAAGGGGGGGTTTGCCCTTGGGGGCTGTCCGGCAGTGTGGGCAGGCGGCTCTGCTTGTGCCAGGGCTGCCTCATTCCTGTGCTGTGCTGTTGGGTGACTCATTGTGAGTGTGCAATCACAGCCCATCTCCTGGTGGGACCGCAGTGCTTTGTAAGGAAATGCCACTGCAAATGGAGACAAAAACAACTTGGTGGGATTGCAGATGCTTCCCCCAAGGAGGTGGAGGATACAAGTGTATCATTCTCAAGCACCGACCTTCACTTCCGCTTCCCTGCCTTTTTCTCAGCCTTGTCTCTCCGAGGAGTTTCTGCTGGGAAAGCACTGCTGACATTGCAAACTCAACCCTTCATGTCACAGGAGGCAGGGGCACAGCTTGAAATCTTCACTAGGCCTGAAATAGTGGGCTGCAAGGAGCTTGGTGGCCTTTCTCAGGCTGGTGTTTGTAGCTCTGTGACCCTGTGCTCTCACTGCTTGAGGAAAGCTATTCGCTGGCTGCTACTGGGGAAGGACCCTTGATCCTCACAGGCTGGGCTTCTGAACCTCTCCTGGTGCTCAGGTCACACCAATGACCGGCAATCAGTTGCACCAGAAACCACGAGCTCTAGCTCTTATGGGTCAGTAATGACCTTTGGAGAGGGAACACAGCAGTTATTTCCCCTGTCTGGGGCCAAACCAGCTGTTGCGACATCAGTCTGGAGGCAGAGAGCTGCCCTTGGGTTGCCAAGGGGTGGGATGTGGGATGCCCATGTCTGTGAGCGCCTGGTGTTCATGTCTCTCTCCTCTCTTCCAGGGTCCTGCGGAGTGGCGGCAGTGGTCCCCTTCTGATGGGAGGATGGTTGTTCTCAGGCAGTTTGGGCTGCTGCTCTGGAAGAACTACATCCTGCAGGTAGGCTGGTGCTGGGAGCTGCCTCTCTCACCACTAAATGTTGGTACAGCAGAGCTTGTCCAGGGCCTTGATTCTCCAGCAAACCTTCACCATGGGCCCAGAGCATCTCCTGGAGGAAAACTGATTTATTTGTGTGTGGCATCATCCTGCTTTTGTGATGGGGAGTTATGGGCAGGGATCTGTGCTAGGCTGTCCCTGTCCCCTCAAGTCCATGCTGTGCCATTCCCGTCTTCTCACAGCCTAGCTGTGAGTTCAGCTTCCTCTTCTTGCAGGACATGATACCCCATGCACAGGATGGTGGTTTTCTTGAGCTGCCTTGTTACATAGCCTCCTCTGAAGGTGCAGATTGCTGCACAGTGCCTCTAAACCCACTTGTGCTCAGGATTTTTTGTCCACCATTACTTTCTACACCCCTCAGAAGCAGCTTTTGGAGGTCTTTATCAAACCACTGTTGTCCTGTCATGTGCTCTCAGCCCTGTGTGGCTGCTGGATAATGATAAGGGATTTCAGGATCTCCTCACCCCACTGCCTGGCAGCATCTCCCCTGCTGCTGGACGAGGTTTTACACCTTTCAGCAGTGTCCAGGCGGATGCTGTGGCTCTGAGGGACTCGGAGCCAACCCTGGCAGAGGGTGGCAGAAGAGGAGGGAGCAGAACTCACCGCAGCCAGGCTCTATGCTTTTGGTTACATTTCTGCAAGGTATTGCTTTAAAAATAAACAAAAGGAAGAGGGAAGGGCTGGCTGGGCTGCCTTCCGGCAGGGCAGGGAGCAACAGCAGGGCTTGGATGTGACCAAAGGGACTGGCAGCAGGTCTGATTTGCAGCCAGGAGCGTGCTCTGTGGTGGCCAGTGCTGTGACTTCCCCTCATACACCCAGATGCATGCAGGACAATCCCACATCCCCTCTGCGGGGGAGTAGCATCATTTGGGTGCGCTACTGTGTTAGAATACAGCCTGCAGTGTCTGCTCCTCTCCTCTGTCTCCACCAAAAACTGTGCTCCTGATGAAGAGCTCCCAAGCCGCTGTCACACCAGTGGGAAGGTGGATGCTGGGACATGTGGTTCACTCAGAGCTGGGGCAGCCCTGGCCAGGCGGAGGTGGTGATTATGAATGCATGTCCCTGTCACCTCTGGAATACAGCAGCTTAAATGACTTCAGCAGCAAAAGCCTGCACTGGCAAATGAGCGTTAGCCTGTGAGTTCAGAGAGCCAGGCAACCACTCTGGAGACAGCCCAGGAGACCGAGAGGGGGTTAATACAGTAGTAAATCAGTGGGAGGCAGCTGGTCTGCCAGGACTGCATTAAAAAACCATCAGACATCTGCAGCATTCGCCTTTATGAGCATGGCCTTTAGAAGAACTTTTTCCCTGCCTGCTGGGAGCTGCTGCCTCCTGGCCCTGCTGCTGGGGCTGGCTGCAGCAGGGGCTTGTCCAGCTGTGGCTGGAGCAGGCAGCTCTTTCCAGGGGAAGTCCAAAGAGGGGTTCTGGGCTTTGGCAGTGGGTGCTGAGAGCCATGGCAGTGAGGGGAGCGGGTGTGTGGCTGGATGCCCCCATGTCCCCTCCTGACAAATCATCTGAGAGCCCATTCACCCCAGCTGCTGTAGGACTTTCTCAGGGCTCTGGGCTGCCCTGTGCCCTGGGCTCTGGTCCTGCCCCACCGGGCACTCTGCCCACATTGGTGTGCCCCACTTGCTGCTTTTTCTTTTTTTCCCCTCTATTTGAAAAATAAAAAGTCTGTCCCCATTAGATTTTAGCAGGGCCTGCTGAGACAGTACAAGGGGTGATGGTTTTAAACTAAAAAAGGAGAGATCCAGACTAGAGAGAAGGAAGAATTTTTTTGATGCTGAGGGTGGTGAGACCATGGCCCAGGTTGCTCAGAAAGGTGGTCGTTGCCACATCCCTGGAACCATTCCATGTGAGGTTGGCCAGGGCTCTGAGCAACCTGCTCTAGTTGCAGATGTCCCTGCTCACTGCAGGGGAGCTGGACTAGATAACCTTGAAAGGTCCCTTCCAACCCAAAACATTCTATGATTCCGCTCTGCAGAGGGACAGGAGGTGTAACTCCATGGTTGACACAGCTCAATGCTTGGTCTTTGCAGAGTTGAAGGAGATTTTGTGGTGGCCGGGGTATTGTCTCCAGCATGGGGTTGTTGCAGGCAGGTGAGGAGCCCTGACATCCATGGGCGTGCTCACACTGATGTCTGCAGATGTGTTCCTCACAGCATTGCAGCCCATCATGGTGACCCGGGCCGTGGCACCACTGTGCTGGTGGCCATGGGCCAGGCAGTAGGTGGTGTAACAACACAGCGTGCAGAGATGGTGGGGAGCAGCTGCACCATTGAATAAAAACCTGTTGCTGAGACAGCAAAGGTGTGAGAATAAACCCCTTGGTGCTCCTCTTGCCTGGTGTTGCTGCCCTTTCCATCCCGGCGAAGGGAAGGGTGGAAAACCCCCAATATCTTGTAATGTCCAGAGCTTTCAGAAGAGGTTCTGCTCTGGGCGTGTGCTCCAAGTGAGCAGCCATGAATCCTTGCACCCAGAGCTGCTCCCTGCTGCCGGGGACCTCTTGTGGGCTGTCACTGCATTGATGGAGGTCTTGCTGCAGGGACCTGTGTGTATGTGGTGTTGGTCGGGTGCTCCCGGTGTCCCTCAGAGGTGGCCCCAGGTCTCCTGGGACGGGCAGAGGTTTAAATGCTAATTGCCCTGAGTTGGATGCTAATTAACCTGGGTTCCTGGCTAATGGGAAGTTTGCAGGAGAGGCAGCCCTGGTGGAAACTGGTGAGGGCTAGAGTGTATGATGCTCCAGCTTGGCTGCCCAAGTGCGTTCGTTGGACTCAAGTTCATTGTCCAGTTACTTGAACCTTAATTAAAAAAAATAAATGAGCTACCATGTTCAGTACAGGCAGGCCTTGGGGTTGAGGAAGAGCTTGTGGATATATTCTCAGAACTGTGTGAGGACACCAATGCCTGTAGCCTGAGACTGTGCCAGGTCCCATCCTGTGCTGGGTTGCCAAGCCTGTGTCCTGCTCTGAGCAGGACAGCTAAAGGATGCCGGAGCCAGCACATCATCACAGGATGGTGGGGGTTGGAAGAGAACTCTGAAGATCATCTCATCCAACCCCTCTGCCCCAGCAGGGTCATCCAGAGGAGGGTGCCCAGGATCGCATCCAGGCAGGTTTGAAATCTCTCCAGAGAAGGAGACTGCATCCTCTCTGAGCAGTCTGGGACAGGCTCTGGCACCCTCCCAGCAAAGAAGTTTCTCCTCCTGTTCAGATGGAACCTCCTGGGTTCCATTTATGCCTGTTGCCCCTTTTCCTATTGCTGGGCACCATTGACAAGAGTCTGGCCCCATCCTGTTGTCCCCTTGCCATTTAGCTATTGGTCAGCATTAATCAGATCCCCTCTCAGCCTTCTCTTCTCCAGCTCAACAGCCCCAGGGCTCTCAGCCTTTCCTCTGCAGAGAGATACTTCAGTCCCCTCAGCATCTTTGGAGCCTTCGTTGGACTCTCTCTAATGGTTCCTTGTTTGTCTTGAACTGGGGAGCCCAGCACTGGACGCAATACTCCGGAGGTGGCCTCACTGGAGCAGAGCGGGAGGAGTCATCATTCCTGGGCTCCAGAAAAATCTGGGTTGTGAAACCTTCTGGAACACAAGAACACTTCTGCTATGTGGCATTTGCGTGCCCTGAGCCTAGTTACTCTGTTTGATCTACCTTCTCTGTTCACATCTTATTTTTTATCCCTTTTTCCTTCCTGCAGAAACGGCAGATTCTGGTGACAGTCATCGAAATCTTCCTGCCACTGCTCTTCGCCGCCATCCTGATTGCGCTGCGGCACCGGGTGCACTCCATCAGCCACCCCAACGCCACCACCTACCCCCCCGAGTCCGTGGATGACCTGCCGGACTTCTTCTACCGCCGGCACCCTGGCAACCCCTGGGAGCTGGCTTATGTCCCCTCCAACAGCAGTGCCGTCAGGAGCATCGCCGAGGCGGTGGAGAGAGCTTTGCCCGTCAACATCAGAGGTGAGCAGGGACTGGCGGCTGCTGCTTCCACCCCAGAAACTGCCACAAATTTTTACTCTGGTAAATCCTGGTGCTCTATTCCTAGGATGCATCTTTTTTTTAGAACTTCAAGGCAATGGTTTTATTTTTGTTTCACTAAAAACACAGCATTTTGTTTTGAATTTTGATCACATTTTTGTTGCAGTTTCCATCTCAAAAACTATTGCCCTAAACTTGTTAAAGAGAGTGGCTTTCACTTCCCTGAGCAAAAGTATTTTTGGAAATATTGTTGTACAGAAAATTTTAGCACTTCATGTTCCAAACTGAAGATAACAGGAATTTCTCTGGAAGGAGAGCTGACTCCTTGTGAAGAGGAGGAATTGTCTGAGTGTGGGTACAGCAACATCCTGTATAAATTATAGTTGGGTGGGAAGGGAGCTTTCAAGGTCATCAAGTCCAACCCCACTGCACTGAGCAAGGACATCTGCAACTAGAGCATGTTGCTCAGAGCCCTGTCCAACCTCACATGGAATCGACCACCTCTCTGGGCATCCTGGGCTAGGGTTTCGCCATCCTTGATGAAAAAAATGTCTTCCTTCTCTCTCTTCTAAATCTCCCTCTTTCAGTTTAAAACCATCACCCCTTGTACTGTCTCAACAGGCCCAGCTAAAAAGTCTGTCCCCATCTTTCAGACAGGCCCCTTTAAGTAGTGAAAGGCCACAAGAAGATCTCCCCAGAGCCTTCTCTTTTCCCAAGCTCAACTCTCTCAGCCTGGCCTCACAGCAGAGGGGTTCCACCTGTGGTTCATTTTTTTTTGGCCTCTTTTAGACCCACCCCAACAGGTTCACATCCTTCTTGTGCCAAGGACTCCAGAGCAGATCTGGAACAGATCCCCCATGGCTGACAGCAGCGTGTTTCTCAGCCTTGGCTGGAGTGCGTCCCTCACGTCCTGGACCAAAATGCTGGCTTTGGTGATGGTTGAGCATCAACCCATGATGAGTTGCCATACTCTACACCTGCATTTCCATTTTTTTTCCCCTCTGCAGCTCAGGGCTTTGCCTCAGAGCAGGACTTTGAAGAGTACGTCAGGTCGGACAACCGCTCAGGCAGCGTGCTGGCCGCTGTCGTCTTCAAGCACCGCTTCCAGCAGAGCACAGCCCCACTGCCCCTCCAGGTGAGCAGATCAGGGGACAAGGAGCTACGAGAGATGAGGACATGGGGACACAACACACTCCAAACCCCACACCCTGCTCCATCCCGTCCCCCCATGACGTTCTTTCATGTTGATGCCTTTGGGTGCTCCCTCCAGGTCAACTATGAGCTGCGCTTTAAGTACAGCCCGAGGAACGCTCCACGGAGTGAGCAGACCGGCCTAAATCCCAACCTGGACCGGGACTGGCACACCAGTTACCTCTTCCCGCTCTTCCAGCTGCCCGGGCCCCGTGAGGCCAAGTTTGCTGATGGAGGGACGCCAGGTGAGGGCCACCTCTCCTCTGCTGTGGGCTAGTTCATGGCCAGAGAGAGAGGTGTGATTGATCTGTCTGGCAACTCAGCTCATTACAGAGATTCACTGAGGTTCTGAGCTTTAAAATTAAGAATTTAATTTTAAAAATTAATTGAATTAAATTAGTTTGTAAAAAATAATTTTTAAATAATTTAATAACATTTATTTTGAAAATACATTAATAATTAGAAATCAATAAAATTTATTTTAAAGTAATATAAGGAAGTTAATTTTAAAATAATTAAGAAAATGCATTTTAAAAATAATTTCATAAAAGTTATTTTAAAAATACTTTAATGAAATTAATGGATACAAATTTTAATAAAATTAATTTTAACATATTTTTTACAATTTTCTTTTTTTATTAAATCCCCTGGCTGCAAAGGGGATATCTCCTTCAGTTGGGTTTTTCCTTTTATCATTCCGTAGTGATGTCAAGGAGTGTAAATAAATCCAAGGAGGAGACCAAGTGCTGGTCCAGGTGCTCTGCAGGCCGTGGCGACCAGGAGCTCAGATCAGCTCTCTTGCTACAGTGTTTGTTTAGCAGATTAGTTAATACAAAACTTTGCTCATGAGCTCATTTTCTTAACTTTTTCTTCTCTGCCGAGGTCGTTTGAAGCAGCTCACTTTCAAAATGCTCGTTTGGGGCTCACAGGCAGAGTTTGAGTTGCTGCTCCAGTGACACAGGGCAGAAATCCCACGTAAAAATAAACTAGTTGACAATCAAAAATCCTTCACTGTTTCCAAATGCACAGAAATTTAAGCCAAATGTGTGAGTAATGGGATATATCCTTCCTCACCAAAACCTGACTAGTATCCTGTATTCTCTTGGTTTACCAAAAAAGGGACCAAATCTAAGCTTGGTGACATGGGTGGTGGTCAGTGATGATGGAGAATCTTCCCCCTTCCAAAAGCCATGCAGAAAGGTGATGGCCGTTGACATTGAGTTCTCCTGCCAGCTGCTTTTAAGTGGTGGTTATGGAAGATTTAAATTGCCATCCTTCCTGAGCCCCTCTGTGTCCTCAGCAGTGTGGTGGAAATGATGGTTGATTTGCTTTTCCTACAAGCTCTCTTTTTGTTCCCTGATCTCCTCCTCTCCCTCAAAGGATATTTCTCTCCTTCTGCCAACACCTCTCTCCAAAACTCAGCCCCATCTCTATTCCCTGTATTGTTTTTGTGATGCAGGCTACATCCGAGAAGGTTTCCTGGTGGTGCAGCATGCGGTGGACAGAGCCATCATGCAGTACCATGCCAACGCCAGCTCCACCAGCCTGCTGGAGAACATCACGGTGGTGGTGCAGCGCTTCCCCTACCCGGCATATGTCAATGACCTCTTCCTCCTCGCCATCCAGAACCAGCTGCCCCTGCTGCTCATGCTCAGCTTCACCTACACCTCACTCAACATCGTCCGCGCTATTGTGCACGAGAAGGAGAAGAAGCTGAAGGTAATGTGAGTGGTGGGACAGTTGGGTGCTCCCCTCCCCCTGCAACATTTCCCAATGGGAGCTGCCTTTAAATTAGGAACAAAATCCCCAGTTGGGTTTGGAGCCAGCGAGCCGGAGGTGGGGATGGCATCAGATTAACAAGCCCCAGGGAGGAATGTCGCTAATCCTGGAGCTCAGCTCTCCTTGCCAAGCAGCCAAGGCTGCTGGACCAAAGGGCTGGTGCTTCTCTTGGGCTGGAAGGTGGTTTGGAGAGAGGTCAACATTTGTGGAGTGAAGAATTTTGTAGATTTGGGAGTTCAGCCTGTGGGAAGCAAGACTGTTGTCTTTTGGATGTAGAAACCTGAGTGTCTGAGTTGTGGTGTGGGGCTGGTTGGAGCTCAGCTGATGTGGTGGCTGCAACAGCAGGGCTGAATGTGCAGGACTTGGCTTCCCCTGGGTTGGCTTGTCCTGCCTGCTGTCCTGCTGCTGGGTGACTGTGGTGACCCTGCTGGTCTCAGCTGCTGTGGTCTTGGGTTCAACTCAGTTCTTTGGGAAGATGTTCTCCCCTAGCAGTGGCAGCCCCTGTCCAGGGAGGTGTGGGACACCATGTGATGCTGAAGGCTGTGCAGAACCACTTTGGTGGGACCTGGTGCTGCCACCTCCCCCACTAGTGCTACAGGACAAAGCTTGACCAGGGCCTCCACCTCACCTCTGGCCATGCTCAGGAAGTGTTGGTGCAGCCCTGGGTGACAATGTGACCTCCCCACAGGAGTACATGCACATGATGGGCCTCAGCAACTGGTTGCACTGGAGTGCCTGGTTCCTTATGTTCTTCCTCTTCCTCCTGGTGTCCGTGTTTTTTGTTACCATGCTCTTCTGTGTCAAGGTGAGTGTCTTTCCCCAGGCCACTATTCTGCAGTCCAGAAGCTCTGTGCTGACAAGGCACAGGGATGACAAGGCTTCTCTGCTGTCAGCTGTACTGTCTTGGTGTCTCAGGACTCCTCCATGTGTGTAATGAGGGCTGGAGTTGGCCTTTTCCAGAGCTGGGCAGCACTGCCACCCACAGCTGCCTTTCATGGCAGAGGTGACCTCCCCAGGGGGGGGACTGAGGGTAGGAACCCCATGAACACTGGGGAGGCCCAGGCATTCCGTGCAGAGCAAGACCACCCTGTGCCCACAGCCCTGCATGCCCGTGGAGGGACTCAGACCCTCCTCTTTGCTTGTACCCACACCATGAGAAGCAGGAGGTGGCTGCCTGGATGCTGAGCAAGGTGTCCCCTGCCTCTTAGACCCCATGTCACATGAGCAAGCTCTATTTCCTCCCTCTGGAGTGGTCTGGGAGGGCTTGGCTGTTCTCACCTGTCTCTCGGTTTCTTCTACCCCTTGAGAACGTTAGGTCTTAGCTGCCCACACATGCCTGCAGCCATGGCCAGCTTCAGCAGCCCTGGGCGTAACCAGATTTTCTTGGTAGGTGAGTGAACAGGGAGCAGTGCTCACCAACAGCGACCCCACGCTGGTGTTCACCTTCCTCGCCATCTTCTCCATCTCCTCCATCTCCTTCAACTTCATGGTGAGCACCTTCTTCTCAAGAGGTAAGTCCCTCCCTGGCTGCCTCCTTGCATTGCTGACCTGCAGGACTGAGGGGGGTGTTATGGGCCTCGTGCTGTAAAATCTTTGGTTAGTTTTGGTTGGGAGGCAGCTCTGGAGGTCATCGGTCCACCCTGCTCAAAGCGGGGCCAGCTCGAGAGTTACGTGAAGTTGCACAGGGCTCTGTGTTGGAGAACTTGCTTTGACATGGCGGGGGAGGCTTTTTTCCCTTTTTGGCTGCATTTTCTGCACAGCATGTGGGAAGGAGCATGTGCACTTTTGTTTCCCAAGCCAGACAAGCTTGTGCGTTAGGGCCTCCTCTCACTATTGTCCCAGGGCACTCTGGTCTGGGGTGGGGTGGGCAGGGGTCTTCTGCAGCTGCCCACTGCAGGGTCATGGGCCAGTACTGCTCCTGCCTTGCCCTGGGACATGGGCACATCCTCACCCTGCCCTCCTGTAACCATATTTTGTGCAGAAGGCTTGAATCTCCCTGGATGGAAAGCTAGTGAGAAATCATTGGTGGCATTACCATATTATTGACGTTTTCCCTCTCACTTTTCTCTGTGCTGGCAGCAAATGTTGCAGCTGCTGCTGGTGGCTTCCTCTACTTTTTCTCCTACATCCCTTACTTCTTCATCTCACCCCGCTACGACCTGATGTCCCACAGCCAGAAGCTGGCGTCCTGCCTTGTCTCCAACGTGGCCATGGCCATGGGGGCACAGCTTATAGGCATGTTTGAAGGAAAAGGTGAGCGAGTGCCTCTCATCCCTTCAGGGTTTTTTTGTGGTGGGTTGGGACTGGCTTGCATGTGTTGTGAAAGGTGGAAAGAAGTCAGGGAGAAGCTCTTTGCTGCTCCTAACAAGAGCAGAAGGGCTAATTGCTGATGGCTCCCACAGCAGCAGGGCTCTGCCCCACCCCAGACCCATGCCCCTGGAAGTCTGGGCTGCACAAAATGCCATCATCGCTTAATTACCAAATTAATTCTGTCCTAACAGATGAGAATCCAGTGCATTTCCTCCTTCTCAATATATCTTTAATTTCTGTGTTAATAAGAACTTGCTGGCCATGCTTTGCAAAGTGGTGGCAGCAAGCAGATGGCTGCAGTGTGGGGGGGGACAATGGCTGGAGGAGAGGTTGCTTCTGCCCTGGGCAGTTGCAGAGAACATGAGGGAAGCAACATGATGGGGCAGGGAGATGTTGGTGTGCTTTCTGCTGCATCTTTTCCCTCCATCTCTAGGAGGGGTTGTAGAGCCATGCGTGTGCATGACACAGCCCAGCAACCAACGGGATGCTGGGTTACATCAACCAGGGCATCACCAGCAGAGATAAAGAGTCATTATTCCACTCTACTTAGCGCTGGTCAGGCCACACCTGGAATAGCATGTTCAGTTTTGGTCCCTGATATACTAAAAAGATGTAGGCAGGCTGGAGAAGGTCCAGAGAAGGGTCACAAAGATGATCCATGGACTGGGCAGCTTCCATATGAGGAAGGGCTGAGAGAACTGGGCTTGTTCAGCCTGGAGAAAAGGTCTCAGGGGAGACCTCATCCCCATGTTGCAGTAATTAAAGGGTGGCTGTAAAGAAGCTGGAGACACCCTTTGTAAAAGGAGTCACATGAAAAGGATAAGGGGTAATAAGGGGTAAGTTACTCCTGGAAAGATTCTGATTAGACACAAGAGGAAAATTTTTCACAAGGACAACCAGCCATTGGAATAATCTCCCCTGGGAAATGGTGGGATTGCCAGTATTGGACATGTTTAAGATTCAGTTGGACAGAGTCTGGGCCAGCTTGTCTAGACCATGCTTTTGCCAAGAAAGGTTAGACCAGACAATCCTTGAGGTCCCTTCCAACCTGGCACTCTATGATTCTATGTGCTCTTCATTACTGAGCAGTGAATTAGGACAGGGGATGTTATTTGACAGTCTTGGAGAACACTTTGTCCTCTCGAGATGCAGAGGTAGGCAGTGCCCCATATGCATTGCAGGGACTGGCATTCAGTGGAGGGACCTCATGAAGCCCGTCAGCGTGGACGATAACTTTACCTTAGCCCAAGTGCTGGGGATGCTGCTCCTGGACTCAGTGCTCTACGGAGTGGTGGCCTGGTATATGGAGGCTGTCTTTCCTGGGGAGTACGGCGTGCCTCAGCCTTGGTACTTCTTCTTGACGGTAAGCATTGCTTACACACCCCATCCAGTGGGCTTGACGGGCATCACTCAGGGATGGGCCCAGCTTCTGTGTTATGCTGTGGGCTGGTCTGACAAGGGTGACACCATCTGGCCTTCAAAATCAATGGGTCTGCAGCATGTCCTCAGTAAAGGCCAATGCAGCTGGACTTTTTTACTGAATATGAAGGTCATCTTGTCTTTAAATCTTTGTCCTGACACTTCTTGGTGTGCAGGGTGTTGTTGAGTGTCTCCATGCCCAAGCAAAGGCAATTGCAGAGAAGCCCCGGGTGTGAGCAACCAGATCCCGTCATTTGAAACCCCCTGAATGCTGCCATCTGGGTGGACCTGGGCAATCCATGTTCTGCTGCCAGCCCCCACGTGCTGGTGCCAGGGGCTGGGTGATGACTGTCACCCCATCAGCTGAGCTGCCCTCGCTTTGCCAAGTCAGATGCTTGGCACCATCTTCAGCTGTAGCTGGAGTGGTTACTGCAGCTCAGTTGGCTGCTGAGAATTTGTTAAGTCACAGCGACGTGATCAATTTTGATCCTGTGTATGTATCCCTTGTTATTTGATCGAGAGGTTTTTCCTCCTCCCCTCTGACCTCCTCCCAGCATGGTTCCACTCCAGCATCCCACTGCCTCTCACAGCTGGACCAGGGTAGCAGAGATGCAGCCAAAAGCTGCAGCAGGATGCTGGTTTTGCATCCAGGTGTTGAGTTGTTATTTCCACAGGGATTTAAGGTCCCAAGCACTTATTTTCGTCCCTAGAGAACCTGGTCAAAAACTTTCAGCAGCTGGACCTCAGGCTTTTTGTGTTTAGTGTATGTCAAGGTTTTTTGAGAAGGCCCATTGCTTGGGCTTTTCTGGGCAGGGGGCTTCTGCCTGAGTAATTTTGCTTCTCATCCAAGTCCTGACCTCTTTAGTGGGAATGAAGATGGGGGAAAAGCTGACTGTAATCATGGTCAATCCTGCTGTAAGGGAAGACCTGGGCAAGGCAGCAAGGCAGAGAAGCAGTTTCCTCCTTTGTCCAACCTGCCTGTTGAAGATGTGCTGGTTGGCAATTCCCAGGCCAAGGGGAGTGGTCTTAGAGACCCTTGGGAGACATCCGTGCGGGAGAAAGAGAGTGGCCAAGGCTGGGGAGAAGAGATGGTCCCTGCCTGTACCTGAGTTTCTCTTTCTTTATGTCTTCTTCCATCAGCCCTCGTACTGGTGCGGGCATCCCAGGACTGTCGTGGGTAAAGAGAAGGAGGAGGAGGAGGACCCCGAGAAGGCTCTGAAGAGCCAGTACATTGAGGAGGAACCTGCCAACCTCGTGTCAGGAATCAAAATAAAGCACCTTTCCAAGGTACCGACTGTCCAGCACAGCACGAGCACATCATAATGATGTTGTTCTGAAAAATGCTGCCTTCTCATTCCACTGCCCTCTTTGCCTGGGGCTGTGCTGCTTGGCTACTGTGAGGCAAGGGAGGCTCTTCCCCAGAGCTGGCTGCATTTTGTTGTGGGCTGAAGTATTAGGGGCTTACAGATGTGGTGACATCTGTATTTAACCTGTTGACATCTGTATTTAACCTGGATTAGACCTGTTGTCTAATGCCAACACCACCTGAGCATCATGGGCTTTGACTGCTGGGTGGAGTGGAGGGATCAGATCTCGGGGCACTGAGTGCAGCATCAACTCCTTAATGCAATCTCCACAGGTCTTCAAAGTGGGCGACAAGACGAAAGAGGCAGTCAAGGACTTAACGGTAAACATGTATGAAGGGCAGATCACCGTCCTGTTGGGACACAACGGGGCTGGGAAGACCACTACTCTGTCCATGCTCACAGGTAGGAGCTGCATCTTGCTGTGGGGTTGGCACATGGCAGGCAAGGGCTGGTGGTTTGGTTTGCAAAGAGGAGCTGAACCCCACCTTGGAGCTTGGGGAGGGGTTTTTGCTCTTCCCTGAAGCACCTTCGGTTCACTGAGCTGTTGGCCAGGGTAGTGAGAGGCACGTCACTGCCTGGGGAGGTGGAGGGAAGGTGAGGGCCCCTGCTCAGCACTCTGCACAAGTGGAATCGGCTGGCAGGGGAAATGACAGCCAGTCTTGGTGTTGGAGAGCCCTGAAAAGAGAAAGGACCTGCTGTAGGATAGGTCTGTATAGGCTTTGTCATGACAAGGCAGAGAGGGCATGGACTAAGGACTGGTTGTCATCATTCTTGAGCTCCATGCAGCCTATTTTGGCATGGTAACCTTTGATGGTCCTTGCTTTGATGTGTTTTGCTCCTCCCAGGTCTGCACTCTCCGACAGGTGGGCAGGCGTATATCAATGGCTATGAGATCTCCCAGGACATGGTCCTGATCCGCCGCAGCCTGGGTCTGTGTCCCCAGCACGATGTCCTCTTCGACAACATGACAGTGGAAGAGCACCTCTACTTCTATGCAGGGGTGAGCATGCAGGGAGTGCTGAACCATCCCTGGGGGAGGCACCCTGCAGTCACCCATGGCTTCCAGAGGCTGGGAAACCATGGTGAGATCCATCAAGAAGGTCCAGAGGCCACAAAAATGTTCCACAGGTGGAACTCTTCTGCTGTGAGGCCAGTCTGAGAGAGTTGGGGTTGTTCAGCCTGGAGAAGAGAAGGCTCCAGGGAGACCTTCTTGCAGCCTTTCAGTACTTAAAGGAGCCTGTCAGAAAGCCGGGGACAGACTTTTTAGCAGGGCCTGTTGAGACAGTACAAGGGGTGATGATTTTAAACTAAAAGAAGGAGATTTAGAATAGAGACAAGGAAGATATTTTTGATGCTGAGGGTGGTGAGAGCCTGTCCCAGGTTGCCCAGAGAGGTGGTCAATTGCCCCATCCCTGGAACCATTGCAGGTGAGGTTGGCCGGAGCTCTGAGCAACCTGCTCTGGTTGCAGATGTCCCTGCTCACTGCAGGAGGTTGGACTCGATGGCCTTTAAAGGTCCCTTCCCACCTGAGCCATGCTGTGATAAGCAGAACAGCCCTTGCCTCCGCTTTCCACCTCATCTGCAGGCAGGAGCTCCCTACTTGGCTGATGGAGAAGTGGTGGAGGATCCTGGACAGCATGACCCCACAGAAGCTCCCATGCCAGCTGTGCTAGTTCCTTCAGAGCTGGGCAGGAATCCATCTCTCTGCTGCTCCACTTTCCTGCCTGGGTGTGGAGGAGGGATTGAAGCTGGTGGCTGATGTGGTGGGAAGGTGGTTTGCCAGATTCACTTACCCCTGCAGGCAGGCTTAACCCTCCCTCCTGTCTGGCAGCTGAAGGGGTACCCGCCCTCCAAGTGTCCCGAGGAGATCAGCCACATCCTGAGGATCCTCAACCTGGAGGACAAGCGTCACTCTCTGACCAGATCTCTCTCTGGCGGCATGAAGCGCAAGCTCTCCATTGGCATTGCCCTCACTGGGGACTCCAAGGCAAGTGTCTTCAGTGGGGCTTACCTCAAACCTTTCTCCATGAGGCCAGCCTAGGTCCTTCTAGTGGCTCTGAGGTTGTTCCTCACCTGTGTTGAGCCAGTGGGAGATGCAGGGACAGTGAGGAGGGGGCAGGAGCAGGGGGATAGCTCTGAGGACAGCACCCTGAGGCTGCAGTGCAGCTCTGCTGCCTGGTAGCTGTTCCCACAAGCAAGATCATCACATGCATGTTACGAGGTCAAGGCTCCTTTGGGCCCTGGGTTTACCCCCTCCTGCACTGCTGGGCCTCTCCCAGCCCTTTTTGACCAGCACCCGTCTCCTGTGTGCAGGTGGTGATGCTGGATGAGCCGACATCAGGGATGGACCCAGCCTCTCGCAGGGCCACATGGGACCTCCTGGAGCAGCAGAAGAGCAACCGCACCATCCTATTGACCACCCACTTCATGGACGAGGCTGACCTGCTGGGTGACCGCATAGCCATCATGGCCAAGGGCGAGCTACAGTGCTGTGGCTCCTCGCTTTTCCTCAAGCGTAAATATGGTAAGGGAGAAGCAGGCAGGTTGTGCTTGATGTCTTCTCCATGACAGGGAGGAGCAGCAGGGGGATCTAGGGAGGGGGATCCATTGTTCCTTGCCTGATGGCTGCTTGCTCCCTGTCATGTTGTTCTGCCTCTTCTGAGGCCCATCCCCACACTTGCTCCTGCATTGTGTCCGTAACCCAGGCAAAGCCATCAGTGCTCTGTGGTGCCTCAGCATCCCCCTCTGCTCCAGGACCCCAGGGACAGGCTAGGCTGCGAGTTACCCTCCTCTCCCTTCTCTTGTGGCTCTTCCCAGGAGCAGGATATCACATGGTGATGGTGAAGGAGCCCTACTGTAACCTGGGGGAGATTTCCCGCCTCATCTGTCAGTACGTGCCCAACGCCACCATGGAGAGCAATGCCGGGGCAGAGCTGTCCTTCATCCTGCCCAAGGAGAGCACACACAGGTAATGGCATCGACCCCTGCTTGCCCTCCCCAGCTGGGTCCCCTCATCGACACATGCTGTCATCACAGGCGTGCTGGAGAGGGGAGCTGCTGTTTGCGTCAGCGCTGGCCTTGGAAAACTGAGTTCAGTTCCTCCTGTCACTGCTGTCCTCCCTGTATCTGCTGGCGCACTGGTGCTGATCATAGAATCATGGAATATAGACTGGTTTGGGTGGGGAGGGACCTTTCAAGGGCATATAGTCCAATCCCCCTGCAGTAAGCAGGGACATCTGCAACTAGAGCAGGTTGCTCAGAGCTCTGGCCAACCACACATGGAATGGTTCCAGGGATGGGGCATCGACCACCTCTCTGGGCAACCTGGGGCAGGGTCTCACCACCCTTGGTGAAAAAAAAGTCTTCTTTATCTCTATTCTAAATCTCTCTCTTTTAGTTTAAAACCATCACCCCTTGTCCTGTCTCAGCAGGCCCTGCTAAAAAGTCTGTCCTCATATTTCTGGCAGGCTCCCTTTGAGTACTGAAAGGCCACAGGAAGGTCTCGCTGTTGACAGCTGCGTTGTGGAGGTTGTGGAAGGTGACACAATCAAGCTAGGCTGGTTTGGCTCCAAAATCAAATATATAGCTAGCTGAGACTTCCTGTGGCAAGAAGGAGCAGAAGATGGAGCCCAGAAGCTGCTCTTGGGCAGTGTGGGATGCTTAGTGCTGCATGCAGCCCCAGAGCAGGCTGCAGGACTTAAACCAGCTTCAGGACCTATGTCTCAAGCTCTGAGTGCCACCTTGTGAGCATCGGTGTCTAATAGCTTGTTTCTGTGTCCAGATTTGAGGCCCTCTTCACAGAGCTGGAGCAAAGACGGGAGGAGCTGGGCATTGCCAGCTATGGTGCTTCGGTCACCACCATGGAGGAAGTCTTCTTGAGGTAGGCAGGAGGGCGGCTGGCCTTAGTGGGGTGTTATCTGGTGATGACCAGTCCCTTCGTATGTCGGTGACAGCCATGTCCTACATGGCTCTCCAGGGCACATGTTGGGTTTTGTCTCTGGGATTTGGCTTCCCCAGCTCAACAGCTTGATCCTGTCTGGGTCTGTATTTCATCACCCACTTTCCCTCCTGGCACAGGGTTGGGAAACTCGTGGACTCCAGCATGGATATTCAGGCCATCCAGCTGCCTGCTCTCCAGTACCAGCATGAGAGACGCTCCAACGACTGGGCCATGGACGACTCCAGCAGCCTCAGCGGCATGACAGATATGACGGATGACAGTGGAGCTCTCATCACGGAGGACTGCTCCAGCATCAAGCTCAACAGCGGGGTGAGTGGTGGGGGTGTCAGTGCAGCAGGGAGAGGGCACATAAAGGGGATTTTTGGAGCAGGGTGGTCTCATTATGTGTGGTTTGGAAGATCAAATTGGAATCCGCGTCTTTAGAGCAAAATACTTTTAGGATTTTTGGGGTTGGTCACTGCCATCCTCTTCGTGTTAATCCTGAGGTCTACAGAGACAGTCTTGAAGGTGTCGCTGGTGATCTAAAGTAATTTTCGCCTTCTGGTCTATGTCACTTGGGGTTTCCAGCAGGGTGATGAGAAAAAACACCTTCCTTCTCTTGCTAGGCTTGTGTTTCAGATCCTGGCAGCCCTTCACGGCCCACTGCCTACATGCCTGTGATATATTTCCCTGAGTTTCTCAAGGACATATCTCAAAGACAGAAGTGGAAAAAGATGTTTATGGGCTTGAAAAGCAAAGAAGGTGCTTGCAGGGGCTGGGCTAGGAGCTCCCAGGCATCTCAGCCCAATCGTTTTGGCAGGCAGCTGTGTTGTGGTAATCCTCTTTGTGAATCTCAAATGCTGAGAGGTGGAGGAAGGTAAAGGTCATGGCTGAAGCTGCTTTTAATACCTGAGATCCCACAGCAACTGCATCCCACTGGGCAGCTGTGGAGTCTGATGGGCTGACCTGCTAATCCCTTGGCAAGCTTGGCTGGAGAGCAGGCTCTGCTGCGGGCTTGTAGGCAGGACAAGGAGGTGGTTTTGAGGGTTTTCCCCCCATCAGCTTCACAGGATGATGTGGTTGGTGGGGCTGTCCACAGCTGGCAGGGCTCACATTGACCTGACTTCTCCCCTCCCAGTTCTACCTGTGCTGCCAGCAGTTCTATGCCATGTTCATGAAGCGAGCCATGTACAGCTGGCGCAACTGGAAGATGGTGGTGGCTCAGTTCCTTGTGCCTCTGATCTTCACTGCCTTTGCTCTCATCGTGGCCAAGACCTTCCCGGGACCCAGGGATTCCTCCTTGCTGAGGCTGACGCTCGAGCCCTATGGCCAGACCATTGTGCCTTTCTATGTCTCAACCGCCTCGGGCCTGTCACAGAGATTGGCGGAGCAGTACATGGAGCTGCTGAATGCCCAGCATCAGTCACCACTGGAGGTGCTAGGTGAGGTTTCTCTTGCCAGGACCTTTGGTGTGGGTGGCTCAGGTCATAGCAGCAGTGTATCTGACATATCCCCTTGTATCCTCCTGCATGGGAGAAGTCCCACAGTTGGTGGGACTCCTCCTACCTGATCAGAGCTGTTTTCTCCATAACCCTGCATTTGTGGCCATCATTGAACCACCAGGGCTGGGACTACTTGGGGTCTTTTCCAATTGGTCCCAGTTAGCTCTCATGTGATGAACCCTGCTTATAACTGCCATGGTGTTTGGCAGGTGGCCTGGAGGACTACCTCATCTCAAGAGCCTCTGAGGAAGGGGGAGCCTTCAGTGAGCACTATATCACAGCTGCCTCCTTTGAAGGAACTGGGAACCGCACAGTGGTCACCGCGCTCTTCAACAACCAGGCTTATCACTCTCCTGCTACGGCCCTTATGCTTGCTGACAATGCTGTCTTCAGGGTACTGGTGGGTCCCAACGCCTCCATCACAGTCACCAACTACCCTCAGCCCCGCAACATCACCGAGAAGGCCAAAGACCAGCTCATGGAGTACGTCTGATGCCATGGTGCTTGCTTGCTAGGGCTTGTGACTTCCACAGGTGCAGATTGGCTGGGTTGTACTGGCATCAGTGGAAAAGCTGGGCTGGAGCTTGTTAGGCCCAAATGTAGTTGTGATTGTACTCAGGAGGTCAGGAGAGCAAAGCTATGTAGATGACGTACCTGTCTGAGCCTGGCCGCCACATCACCCCATGCAACCATCTCAGTGGTTGGATATTCCCCTCTAGATCCTGGTTGGGGTTAGTTTTCCCTGGGTGCTCAGAGCAGAGGGGGCCATATGGCCATACACAGGATCTCTGAACCTCACCTGTACTAGAGGGGATGTGTGTGGGTCCTCACAAAGGCAGGGTGGAGGTTTGTGGTGTGCGTGGGAGATGCTCATCTTACTGAGTTGTGCTTTGATTGTGGGGTGTTTCTTCTGCCCGCTGGCTTGCTGAGTGACCGTAGCCTTCACAAGAAGCACAATGTGGATGTGCTGTCCCCAGGCAGCCTCAGCGTTGGTTTGTTGAGCTGTCCCTGTCCTAACCCACCCTTCTGTTCTCCCCACAGAGGCCAGACCGGGTTCGCCATTGCCATCAACATGCTGTATGGCATGGCCTCGCTCGCCAGCACCTTCGCTCTGCTGCTGGTCAGTGAGCAGGCCATCAAAGCCAAGCACGTCCAGTTTGTCAGCGGTGTTTATGTGGTCAACTTCTGGCTTTCTGCCCTGCTCTGGGACATCATCAACTTCCTCATCCCTTGTGCTCTGATGCTGGTGAGTCACCCCTGATACCCTTCTGTCCTCCCCTTGTGTGGGAGCTGTGGGTGCTGCTCCTCTGGGAGGGTTGGGGTGCAGGGAAAAGGATGAGGCCACTGGCATTGTCACAGTTAATAGAAAGAACCAGCAAGAAGCTGTCCCTTGGTCCTGCTGGGAGCTGGAGCAGTGGCCAACCAGCCAGGTCAGTTGACTGCAGCCTCTGGCATCTGAACCCTTGAGTGTTCATTCAAGTGAACACTAGAAAGTCTCAAATACATGGGGTCATGGAGAGGAATTTCCCAGATCTTCCCTCCTGCATCCCAGAAAGAGAGTGTCGCTTGGGGACAGGCATGGGCTGTTGGTAGGAACCATCTGTGAGGGGTTATCTGAGTCAGTGTGGTGTCTGTGTGTCACAGTCTGAGCTGTGACCTTGCTGCCTGGGCCTTTGAGACAAGGAGACATCACTTGCAGTCAAGGCAAACGTTTATTCTCCTTGCATTGCTGTGCCCCAGGTGATATTCCAAGCCTTTGATGTGCAAGCCTTCACCCAAGACAGCCACCTTGTTGATGTGATGTTGATCTTCCTCCTTTATGGCTGGGCCATCATCCCCCTCATGTACCTCCTCAGCTTCTTCTTCTCAGTGGCAGCCACAGCCTACACCCGTCTCACCATCTTCAACATCCTCTCAGGCACAGCCACTTTCCTCGCGGTCACCATCATGAGCATCCCAGGTGGGTCGCTGCCCTCCACACCTGCCCAGCATGGCAATCCACTGTTACCAAGAAGATCCAGCTCCAGGGAGACTCTTTCACCTGAGGGGCTGTCCCCACACTAGCAAAAAACCCTATGACAGTCCATTCTCACCCATTAAATGTGACAAAATTTGTTGATTTTCCTTCTGACCTTGGAGGTATCAGGGTCTTTCTCTAAAACCAGCTAACTCTAATCCATTGAGCCTCTTGTGCTCCTCTTTCAGAACTGGGCTTGGTGGACCTCTCCAAAACCCTGGATAAAGTCTTTTTTGTCTTACCCAATTACTGCTTGGGCCAATGCATCAGTGACTTCTACCAGAACTATGAGTTCATTCAGTTTTGTACCTCCTCTGTTGAAGCCATCTTCATCTGCAAAGCGTTCAGTGAGTCTCTGTGTTGATCTTCTCCCGGCTGTCCCACCACAGCCACACTGAGGGGTCTCTGTGGCGTGGGTGGTGGAGCTGGGCAGTAATTGTGGGGCCCCTAACCCAATCCATGCCGTAGCTCCAGGTACCATTTTAAAGCAAAGACTGGGCAGCATTTGACACACATCAGTCCAATTAAGGAATCTTTTCCTTATGATTTGGAGGAAAATGTGGGCTAGGGAAAGACAAAGAAATCACAGTCGCAAGAGGGACTTAACTCCTCTGCAGGCCTTCACTGGGCATCTTCTGCCAGATCCCCTCCAGACCTGAATCACCTTGTGTGAAGCATTGGAAAGAGCTGTGGGTGGGGAGCCCAGTGTGGGCTGGGATGGAGATGATCCTGGCAAAGCTTTGGGCTTACAGCTTCCTTTGGAGCTTCTCTGCACCTCCTCACAGTGTCAATGGATCCAAGTCTTGATTTTGTTTCATCCCTGATTAGATATCAGTTACCAGATGAACTACTTCTCCTGGGAGACACCTGGGATTGGACAATACCTGACATCCTTGGCCATCCAGGGTTTCTCTTTCCTCTTCCTCCTTTTCCTCATTGAGACAAACCTTCTCTGGAGACTGAGGACTTTGGTCTGTGGCATCTGCAGGCAGCGGAAATGGGTGAGCTGAAGTGTGTGGGAGGGAGAAGTAAGGTGCCCTCCAAACCAAGACCTGTAAACTGGAGGCAGGCCCTCTTCACCTAAATCATTTTCCCTAGAGCATCCCTAGAGCAGGTTGCTTGAGGGGCTGATCCTGTTGAGCATATGGGTTGGTAAAGGGCATGAGGTCTCCCCAGAAGTGACTGATCAAAGGGATGGATCCCACCCAGGTTGGGGGCACTGGAGAAACTCATTTGTCCCACGGGAGCCAGGTGGCAAAGAGTGTTTTTTCTTCCCCATGTTTAGGTGGCACTGCTGAACAGAGTGTCTGTGCTGCCAGAGGACCGGGATGTAGCAGATGAGAGGAAGAAGGTTTTGGAGTCACCACCAGAACTGTCATCTCTCAGCAGCCCTCTGGTCATCAAGGAGCTCACCAAGGTGAGGACAGCATAGCCCTTCCTGAGCATCCCACTACCAGCTGAGACATGGTCCTCACGGTGCTCGTAAAGCCACCTCTTGCCTTGCTGTACCATCAGAGGATGACTGACATAGCTTGTGTGTTGTTCTCCACCAGGTCTACAACAGCCGGGAGTCCCTGCTGGCGGTGGACAGGATCTCCTTGGCGGTCAGCAAAGGGGAATGCTTTGGCCTTCTTGGCTTCAATGGAGCGGGCAAAACCACCACCTTCAAGATGCTGACTGGTGATGAGAGCATCACATCGGGGGATGCCTTTGTGGATGGCCACAGCATTCTGGCCAACATCAAGAAGGTACCAGGGGCTGCAGAGGTAGAGGGCAGTGTTACAGATAGTGCTGTGTCCAGCTGTCCTGGGCCACCTCGCAAGTGCAAGTTGCAGTTGCCAGGCCTGGAGGTAGTATCCCAAGAGTGTTGTGTCCTTGTGTGGCCCAACTCTCCATTACCTGACCACATGGAAGCAGTCCCCTCTCCACTGGGATGACAGATGTGAAAGCCAAAGATTGCGAGGGTGGCAAACCCTCCATCAAACGGTTTAGGTCCATAGTTGGAAATGTGAAAAACGTGAGTTAGTGATGATGGTCTCTCTAAAACAAATGGGTGAAACCTTTCCAGGCTGGAGGTCTCCTAGCTGGAAATTGCCCACTCCCTTTGGAAAAGCAAGAGATGAGTAGGGTCAGGCTTTCAGTTCAGTCCCTGGATACCATTGTCAGCCCCAGACAACACCAGGCGAGGAGAACATGGGGAGGGTCTGTCCTGAAAGCCTAGCCCTGCTTGCTGCCTCCCCTGGGACTCTGCCTTTTGTTGGACTCTTCTTCCCAGAGGAGACCAGGATACTGGGGAAAGTCCAGACCCTAAAGTGCTTTCCTTCTCCTGAGAGCTTGGGCTACCTGAAACGGCCCCTCACAATGAGGAACCAGTTGGGGAACATAGTGTGAAACCACATTGCTGTCCCAAGCAGAACTTGTGTCCATCTCCACCACACCAGCTGCTCTGGCAATGGGGGAATTTCCCTCTCACTTCACCTGCAATTTTGGAGCTGCATCCCAGTCCCCATCGCTTGAGCAAAAACCTTGCAAAGGTGCAGCAAAGTCTTGTGGGCACCGAGGCACCTTCTGGTTTGGACACCTCCTTACAGAGACTCATCTGCATTGGGTTCCTCTTGCCCCAAGGTCCAGCAGCGGATTGGCTATTGCCCGCAGTTCGATGCCCTCCTGGACCACATGACAGGCCGCGAGACCCTGAGCATGTACGCCCGGCTGCGGGGCATCCCTGAGCGCTACATCAGCAGCTGTGTGGAGAACATGCTGAGAGGGCTGCTCCTGGAGCCCCACGCTGACAAGCTCGTGAGGACTTACAGGTGAGAAGAGATGTGGAGACACCCCATCCCCTCTGCCCCTCACCTTGTGGGGCTCTCCCTGTGCTCATATTTGGTCTATGTCCCCATTCCGATCTCCTTCCACAGTGGTGGTAACAAGCGGAAGCTGAGCGCTGGCATTGCCCTCATTGGTGGTCCCCCTGTGATCTTCCTGGATGAGCCCTCCACTGGTATGGACCCCGTGGCCCGGCGTTTGCTATGGGATGCAGTGACACGGACACGGGAGTGCGGCAAATCCATCATCTTCACCTCCCACAGGTGACACTTGCCTGGGCAGGGCTTGGCCTGAGAGATTGGGGAGTGACGAGGAGGGTGGTGGGGTCCAAGGGATGGGACCCACCTCCAGAGCCTGATGGGTGGACACTCCAGTGGCTGCCTTGACACAAATCTCCCTCCTCTGAAAGCCCAAAGAGGAGGGAATCCACCTCCAGTCCATTCCCAGAAGCTTCTGCTGTTCTGTCTCAGTGCTCCTGCCCTGCCGAACAAGTCTTCTTTTGTCCTGCAGCATGGAGGAGTGCGAGGCCCTGTGCACACGGCTGGCCATCATGGTGAATGGGCAGTTCAAATGCCTGGGCAGCCCCCAGCACCTGAAAAGCAAGTTTGGGAGCGGCTACACCTTGCTGGCCAAAACACGGAGTGAGGAGGAGGGCGAGCTACAGGCCTTTAAGGCCTTTGTGGAGAAGACTTTTCCAGGTACCATGAGCTGCTGGGGTAGGGGAGGGCAGGATGCTGGTCATGACCTTCAGCGAGTTTCCTAATTGCAAGCCTCTCCTTCTGGTCTCTCCTAGGCAGTGTCCTGAAACATGAGCACCAAGGCATGGTACATTATCACTTGACCAACAAGAACTTCAGCTGGGCACAGGTAAGGGGGTGCTGGAGCACATTTTCCCCTTTGCAGGGGGAGGCTGGAAGGGCAGCCCTGTTCCTGACCCTCACACACTTTTCTCTCACACTCAGCTCATACTTCCTCCCAGAGCCATTCTCTGTCCAAAATCCAGTGATTTATAAAACCCAAGCTATTTAAAAAGTGGTTTCTCCTTGACCTTTTCCTACCTTTTGGCCCAAACAGGTCACCACGGTCAGTGTGTGAGAACCTGGGACACCCCTTCCCACCCCTCCAAAATTTAAAAACTATATATAGAATATATAGTACATAACTATATAAAAAAACTACATGTATATAACTGTATAAATACTACATGTAGTATAGAACTATATAAAAAGCTATTTGTATACTATATACAGATAGTTATGTATAGCATATACAGTATACTGTATAGTTTTTAATATATTATATATCTTTTATATATATAAAATTTATATTCTTTCCTGTTCAATTTATATAATTTATTGAGCAGAAACCTTGGCCTGGGCCCCCAGGGATATATAGAGATAGATAGATATATATGAAAGGAACCATATCCATATATTTTTTAATGGGGTCAGGTACTGTGCTTAGTAATCTCTCTCCTGGCTCCTGCCATGCTGTCCCCAGCACTAGAACCTCCCCCTGCTCCCCAGCAGCATCCCAGAGGATCTTACCATCCCATCCTGTCCCACACAGGTCTTCGGGGCCTTGGAGAAAGCCAAAGAGAAGTACCATTTGGAAGACTACTCGGTGAGCCAGATATCCCTGGAGCAGGTCTTCATGAGCTTCACTCGCTTCCAGCACTACACAGAGGACAGGGGGAAGTGAGCTGAAGCCCCCACTGGTGCCCTTTGTCACGGACTGGCCCTGCTGCCTATACATAGTATATATAGAGACAGTAATTTATATATCGGCGTGTCTTAAATAATGTATAAATGTAAGAAACTTTTCACTGGCGAGGGGGGAGAGGACGGCGTCATAGCTTCTGCCGTCGGGAACACGCGTGGTGCGTGTGCCGCATGTGTGTGTCCAGCCTTCACTCCAGTGAGACAACAACAAAAAAAAGGTCTAAAAAGCAGGGGGAAGCCTCGAGGAGTGGTGGGGATAGGGCTGGTGGAGGGGGAGCAGGATGCTGACCCCAAACAGCACCGTGCCAGTCCCTGCACCCTGCTTCCCTGCCCAATGCTCACACCCATCAGAATGCTGCTTCATGGTCTTCACCCACATGTCTACACGTGTCATTAGGTGATTTTGCTTATGGTTGAACAAGAGGCTGTCAGATAGCTTGGATCCAGACCAGTTGCTGGGTTCAGTAGGATGTGCTGTGGTTGCCCTTAGTAGCACTTTGTATATACCTGGTGGGGGCACAGAGGAGGTTCTGTGTCCTTTAACCTCTCAGAAAAATGCCGTCCTGTACTGCATGCTCAACCAGGGGTGGAGGTGAGCCTGGCTCGAGGCAGGCCAGGGAACAAGGGGCAATGGGCACAAACTGGAACCCAGGAGGTTCCATCTGAACAGGAGGAAAAAAAAAAAAAAAATCTTTGTTGTGAGGGTGCCAGAGCCTGTCCCAGGCTGCCCAGAGAGGTTGTGGAGTCTCCTTCTCTGGAAAGATTCCAACCCTGCCTGGAGGTGATCCCGGGCACCCTGCTCTGGGTGACCCTGCTGGAGCAGGGGTGTTGGACGAGCTGATCTCCAGAGGTCCTTTGCAACCCCCACCAGGCTGAGGTTGTATGAGGCTCTGGCACAGCCTGAGCCATGCAGGGGGAGCTGGCTGTGCAGTGCTGGCACAGGGCAGAAGGGAGAATGTAGTCATGGAGAAGTGCCCAGAGCTCAGCCCCGTGGTACAGCACGTGATGGGTACAGCTGCAGAGCCAAAGCATGGGCTGAAGGCAGCAGGGGGAGAGGCTTTGGTGGGATGGGCAAGAGGTATCACAGGGTGCTTGGGAACACTGCTGGACTTGGTGGGATAGTGAGAGGTGTGACAGGGTGCTACTGGGCTCACTATTGCATCCACGAAAAGCTTTACGCAGCAGCCCTGCCCTGCAGCGTGCTGTGTGGCTGCAGGACTGGTTTTGAAGGCCAGCAGTGCTCTTGTCGTGCCCTTGTCCTGCTGTGCTCAACCCCCCACAGCTCCAACCAGCACACACCCATCCTACATCCCCCTCCCCAGCAGCAGGCAGGGAGCAATGGATGCTCCTGGGGCACAGTGCATTGGGCACCAGCACTGCCCAGTGCTGAGCTGGAGGCACCAACTGGAATTTCTTTTTGGTGTTTCCCAGTGGTTGGGTTGCTCTTTTTATTTTTCATTTTTGTTTGTTTTCCATCCGTGTTGATTCTTGTTTGTCCTTAACTAGTCCCTGTGTCACCTGGGGGCAGTCCCCTTCTGGCCGGCTGCTCCACAATCAATGCAGAGCTATTTGCACTATAGTAATACACACAATTGCACAGAACTAAATGAATTAATATTTATGGCGAGGGGTGCTGATTCCCACCCAGTGATTGCATTGTCAGGGGTTGGGTTATATTTTTGGGTTGGGTTTTTATTTTGGTCCTGTGACTGACTCATTCTTTCCTGTTCCTTTTTTTTTTTTTTCTCCTTTGCCTAGTGGTGTTGTTCCAAACAATGGTACATCATGTTACTAAGAATTTCCCTGGATCTCAGCAGTGTGTGTTTTTATTAATAAGCAGCCAGCAGGTGAATGGCATCCCCGGAACACCTTGGAGCTGCTGGCATAGAGGGTTTGCTCCCTGGGAGCATCTCTGCAGAGCTGGCCGCTGCTAGGAATACCAGGGGGTGGGAAAACCCCAGCACCAGCAAATATGGGTAGCGTGCTTTCTGGTGGGAGGATGCTTGGAGCCACCAGGAATGTGCTGGGACTGCCAGTAACTGGGGGTTTTGTGCAAGGGAAGATCTCCAGAGCTTCACCTGGGATGGGGGGGCAGCAGGAAAGCAGGGATTGCAGGAGGGTGAGATGCCAAATTGCCACAGGCAGAACAGCTGAGACACCCACCCACCTTGGTATGTACATGTCCCATTGGGGTACTGGTGACGCCCTGCAAGGCTCGGCCCTGGGGTGGGTGGCACAGACAGTATAATCCCCACAGTGCCTACAGACACTGTGGCAGAGCCAGGGGCAAGGATGGCATCCCCTCGCACCAGCCCACCCCCACTGGGGTCACCTAATGAATCAAGTCCTAACAAAGCAGCATTTCTCACTCACACAGTGCTGTAACAACCCCTGGCCAAGGCAGGCACTGCCAGCTGCGCACGGTGCTGCTCACTCTTACTTTGATTACAGCCACAGTACCCAGTCAGACAAGCACTGGGGGCAGGAGGGCAGGACCGGGACTGCTCACCAGCAGGCGCTGCTGCTCTGGCTTAGCCAGGTTTTGTACTGGCAGGATCATGGCTGCTGTTGGCAAATCTCTGGCCTCTCAGGCTGTGGTGGGAGAAGCACCTCTGGTCCCAGGCAGCACTGCCTGCAGTGTGGTTGTTATTCCCATCATAGGAATAATACAGACTTTTTTTCCCCAGTGGGTGTTTTCTTGCCTCCTTTTGAGCCAGCAGCAGTTGCCTTGGGCTACTCAGGTTGTGCTGGTCTCCTGCTCTCTGCCTTGAGGGGAGCAAGGGAGATTGTCCTCTAAACCCTGACCTGGAAGGGTTCAGGCTGGCCTGGAGAAGCCCATGGGCTGAGGGACTTGTATGCCAGGTGCCCCTGGGAGCAGAAGTGGGGGTGCCGATCCCTTCCACCCCAGGAAGCCATAACTCAGCCCCTCACTGCACCTCAACAGCAAAGGGCAAGGGAGAGACCTTGAGCTCAAGCTCAAAATGGCTTTTGTCAGAGCAAGGTCAAGGGCCCCATGGCAGTGGGGTGCTGACCTTGGCACCCTCATTCCTGCAGCCTGGCTCTGAACCCCTGCCAGGATACTAAGTCTCCTGCCCATGGCACCTGCTCCTGTGCCCTCCCATCCCAATCCCAAACATACACCCAAGGCAGCACTAGCCCCTGGCTGAGCCCAGGGAGATGAGGCAGCTCAAAACAAGACAGGGAGATGCTCCAAGCCCTTTGCCCCTAGAGCAGCCAGGACTCAGCTGTGAGCATCCCCCCACTCCATGGCAGTACCCCAGCCATTTCACTGCCTCCTGCAAACATCCTCCCCATCCCACAAGTGTCTCTCCACAGGCAGTTTCAGTGCTTTATTATCTGGCAGTCCTGCTACAGCACCCTGCTGTCCTCCCTGTGGCTATGGCCTCAGGGAGGGGTTCCACTCCCTCATCCCCAGCACAGCACCACAGTGTCCCTGGGAGCTGGAGGCTGCAGGAGCTGCAGCGGTCCGAGAACTGGCACTTAAGGAATCCTGGCTGGGGCCGCACGCTGCTCCTCTGTGGAGCTGGGCATGACTGTGGTCCGGTCCTGCTGGCCTCACTGGGCTGGCAGCATGGGTCACTTGATTTCAGTCATCTTTTAAAAATGTGGTTCTAAAATGCCACTGATTCTGGACTCTGACCAGATGCTCTCAGCTTTGTTTCTTTAAAAAACCCAAGGCCAAACCTTTCTTCCCTTTTACGAGCAGTTTTCAATTTTGGCCAGAAATTGCTGTGCCCACCATTCCTCCAGGTCAATGGGAACAAAGTCTGAAAGAGAGGGAAGGAAGAGAGGAGAGTAGAGCAGAGCAGCTAGAGAGTGAGCAGAGCTCCAAGTGCCCCCCTGAGCTGTATCATTTGCCACTGGAAAAAGACTCCAAAAATTTCCTCCGCCCCTGTGCTCTGTCCCCAAAAGGCCAGGCTGGGTTTACAGGGACCTGCTCTTATTGGAGATGTCTCAGCTGCTGCAGGAGCCCCCAGACTCCATTTGCTCCACAGCTGCTATCAGAGAAGCACATCATCCCCAGATCCACTGTGCTCCAGCTTGGTCCTAGGAGAGACAGGTCCCCATGGTGAGACCCGGGAGTTTCTCTCCATGATGTTGAACCCACTTTGGTGGATAGAGAAGGCATCATTTCCAGAAGTGCCATCAATAGGACATCTTGCTTGCTTGGGCTCCCCTGATGGGGCACAGTAGGACATCCAAACCATGGTGCCAGCTGCCCCCCCTGGCACTCCCTGAGCAGCCTCAGCACCACCAGGACAGACCCAACCCAGCCCCTCTGGTTTATCCAGCATCTGGATGATCCTCCTCCTTCTCCTCCTCTCATCACAGCTCAGCTGAGCCCACACCAGCTCATTGCACCCAAGTGCTGCAATTGCTTCCCACTTACTTTTCAGTCCAGGGTTGGGGGTTTTCTCTACATACTGCACGGGGCCGCAGGCGCTCTCCCCACTCCGGCCGCCATCCAGCTGCTGCTCTACCTGCTGCCAGGCTGGGAGGACATAAAACAGGCAGTGGGTGGTTTTGGGATAGGGACTTCCCAGCTCAGGGGAGCTGTGGAAGAGGAGCAGGAGATGGTGCAAAGGAGGGCACCTCCATCCTGCCACCAAGATCCCCAGCATGATGTTGCTGCATCACAGGGGGGGAAAATCTTAGGTGCTTCAGCCCTGTGAGTGGGTGCCTGCCCCTAGCAACCTTCCATCCTCACCTTCATAGACGAAGCGGACATTCTCCTCGTGGGCCAGCGTGTAGCACTCCTCAGGGGCCGAGACCTGCTGCAGCAGTACCTGCGGCCTCTTGCCATTCACTCTGTTGAAGATCAGTTTCTGGGCTGGGCTGGCAAGGGAAGCAAGGTGGGGGTGAGAGGGGCAGGCAGCTCTTACCCCCCCCCCCCCTTCCCCCCACAGTTTGGAGCAAGGACAAGGGCTGTCCAGCTGCCAGAGGTTACTCCACAACATGCACATTCCCCCACAGGCTGTCAGCTCACTCAACTCAGCCCTGTCCCCAAAGGGAAGGACCAAAAGGGACACAGCCCCTGGGAGAGGGGATTCCTACACAACAAGGGGTACAAGCAAGGGGAGCTCCCCAGGGTAAAGCACGGGGGCTGCCCATCTCCCACCTACCCTCCAGCACCAAGCACAGTCCTCAAAATAAATCTGCCACCAAAACTGCTGAAATATTAGGAAAATAAAGTGAAATCCAGCTGGGCACTGGGCAGGGGGCTGTGCTGTGGTGCCATCCTCTCCAGACTAAGCACCCAGGTTTGCTGGAGCAGCCCCAGCCCCCAGCACAACTCCAAGGTGCCCCAGGACTGGGATGAAACCCTCTGTCAACTGGGAGCAGGTCACACTTCCTTGGAGCCAGGATCCCCTCCCAAGAGCAGGGCATTTAAATCAGCCCCAGCCTGGAAACAGCAATAACAGGCAGGTCACAAGGAAAAGGTCTGGGGACTTTCAGGCATATTCAATGCAGAACTTCAGTATTTTGGCTTCTGTGCCCAGCTTTGGAGCTGGACATGTCTGCAACAGCCACGTTTCTCATGGGACAAAGTCTAAGGGGCCCCAAAAGCACAGAAGGGTTATGGGTTGGAGGGCTGGTGAGACTGAGAACAGGCAGCCCCTGCCTGTACCCCCTCGAGGGTTCTTCAGGCAGGGCTTGGGGCAAGAGAACAAACTGCAAACCCCACACAGCTGGAGGCACCAGGCAGGGCACTGGGCCTAAAGGAGGGTAATGCAGTAGCAGGCACAGCAGTCAATGAGTGAAAGATCCCGAGAAGGAGGGGAGCTGGGCAGGGGGGGAGTGAGGCTTTCCTCCCCCCTTTCTCGGAGCTGGAGGAGCCCTGCCCCATGCAACAGAGCCACGGGCTCTGCCAGGCTGGGGTTCGTCCCCAGCTCTCCAACCCAGAGAGTATTTCCTCAAGAGAAGGAGCCATTACCCCCCCAGCCGCTCAACCCCCCTCCACCACCTGCCTACTAGCTCCAAAAAGCTGAGAGTTTCACCCCAAAACTACCACCCTTGCTTTAGGGACAAGGGACAACTTCCCCATCCCACCACGGGCCCCTCCGTGTGTCCGGGGCTCCACCGGCCCCGGTTCGGCCGGCGGGTTTGTGCAATCGGTGCCTCCCCCGGGGCTAGCGGTGGTGGGGGGGGCGGGGTAGTTGCACAACCCTGTCCCGGCCTCGGCACCGGCAGCACCCCGGGCAGCGGGAGCCACCCCCCGTTCGCCTCCCCACTGCTGCCCGCTCCTCCAGACTAAACTCCCGTGCTCCGCGGAAGCAGCCGAACCACACCGGGGGGACACTAGCTCCGGTGTCACCCCAACCCCGGGTGCACAGCCACCGTGGGAAGCGGGCGGGCACTAGCCGGACTGCAGCCCCCCGGCATGCAGGTACCAAGCGCCGTTCCCCGGCCACCCCCACCGTCCCCGCGGGCCCTCCCCCGGCGGCGCGGCCCAGCCGCCCCGGTAACCTTTCCCCAAGGTCACGGCCGCCGCCGCGGGGCTCACCTGGCAGGGGGCCAGGCACCAGGCTGGAGCCGGCCCCGCAGCTCACCCAGCTTGCTGCTCTCCACCGCCTGCTGCGTCGGACCTGCGGGCGGTGGCGGGTCGTCAGGGCGGCCCAGGATGGGGGGGAGCGCAGCGGGACAGTGCCACGATCCCCCCTCTCCTTCCCCTGCCGTTCTCCCTCCCCGTGCCTCCCGGTCCCTGATACCTGTGCGGCGCTGCGTGGCCAGCTTGCTGGGGCCCCGCGTCAGCGTGTACATCCTGCGGGCCCAAGCCCCGCACCGGCCCCGCCGCCCCTGTACGAGTGCAGCGCGCGCCTCTCGCCGGGCCTTTAACGGGCCGGGCCGGGCCGGGCCCCGAGACACGCCCCCGCCCTTAAAGGGACCGCGCGGGACGGGACAGGTCGGGGCGTGGGGGGCGCGTTGGGAGCGGGCACCCACAGCAGCGTGGGGAGCACGGGGGATGTGTAGGGGAGATGGGGGAGACAGGCGCGGAGAGGGAGAGGTTGGGGGGGGGAGACACACGGGGACAGGCACGGAACACGTGGGGGGAACGCATGGGACGTGAGGACATGCGGGGGTCACAGTGGTGGGGGGACATGCATGGGGTACACGGGGGGAACACAGGGGACACATTGGGGAAACACGTGGGAGGTGTGGCGGACACGCATGGGGCACCTGCAGGGCACATAAGTGGTGTACATAGGACATGGAGACACATGTGGGACACACACAGGGCACATAGAGGGTACACGGAGGACATGTGGACACCTGGGGGCACCCATAGGATGAGGGACACACAGGGACACAGTGGAGCACATGTGGGATACAGGGACACAGGGAACACACACAGAGGGTACACGTAGGACATAGAGGAGACATGGGACATGTGCAGGACATCGGGGGCACACATGGGAGTTGGAGGGACACACATGGGACACATCAGAGGCGCATAGGAAATACACAGGGACACGGGAACACACATAGGACACACAGAGAACACACTGGGGGCACACAGGAGACACAGGAACACAGCAGGGCACATACGGGGCATGAACATACAGGGGACAGGCACAGGATAGATAGAGGGGACGTGGGAGACGTGGGACATGCATGGGACACAAGATGCACACATGGGGACACACAGGGGTCAAGTAGGAGGGAGGGCACAGGAGACACATGGAAACACGATGGCACAAGCATGCAGGAGACACAGAGAACACAGAGGGGACATGCATGGGGACATTCAGGAGACACAGGACACTAGAGCCATGGGACACGTAGGAGTAACTCCTGGGACATATAGGATGCAGGCAGGGGAGAGGGAGGAGGGAGTTGCGGTGCTACCACCGCGGGGGCAGTGTGGGACAAGCCTGGTGAGCGCCATCTGGGAGCCACAAGCCACCCTGCAGTGCAGGAAGCTGTGACAGGTGGCCATGTCCCAGACATCGTGGTGACCTTTGGAGCAGTGAAGGTCCATCGAGGTCTCCCTACGTGGTGGGAGGTGCAGCCCTGTGAGGTGACTCTGAGAAGGTCTCTGGCCACCCCACAGCATTGCCCCTGGCTGGGTGGCACCCAGGGTTTTGAGGATGAGCGGTGTGACAAAGCCACCGAGGGCTTTGGGGATGCTCCAGCCTTGCCGTGGGAGCAGCAAGGCCACCCCACAAAGGTGGCCTTGGCCTTGCCACCGTGCCAGTCACATGTCCATGGTGGCACAGCCCTGCCCACGTAGAACATGGTGTGGGAGGGTGCCCAACTCCCCAAAAGAGCGTCCTGCAAAGCAGGACCTGATCTTGCAGTGTGCTGGGCACCCACGGGTGCCTTGCAAGGGGCACCCCACAGCCGTCAGCCCCACCTACCCTACAGTAACCTTGTTACTGCACTTAAATATGTCTGGGATCCAGGGGACCCCACCACCAGCTCTTCACCCACCCAGTCACCCAAGGGCGGTGCCTCAGTTTCCCCACCCAAGATCTGCCCGGGGTTGTGGGCGCAGCCTGGAGCCTTTCCACGCTCGGGAGCCCTGCCCCCTGATCCTCGGGCTCTGGCTGGTCCCCGTGTACCGGATCCACTCAGCTCAGTGACCCCGCGGCCGGGGCATCCACTCACCCCCACTTCCCTTGGGCGTCCATGCCTCTGGTAGGGGTGGGAAGAATAAAGTGGGTAAGGTCCATAGATGCCAGGAGAGCTGAAACACCCCTCAGCCCCTCCGTCCAGCAGTCCTGATACACCTCAAGTGCCGAGGCGCAAAAGATGTCTTTCAGGTGCGCCGCTGGTGTAGTGGTATCATGCAAGATTCCCATTCTTGCGACCCGGGTTCGATTCCCGGGCGGCGCACAATACCTCACGTTTTAATTTTGGGGGTGGGTTTTTTTTGCCCGCCCCCTCCGAGGAAGGCTCCACCCGCGGCCCGTGGGGCGGGTCCCTGCGGGGCCGGCTGGGAGCCGTAGTCCCTCTGTTCCGACCTCCGCCCGCTTCAGCCATGCAAGCGCCGGCGGCCGCGGAGCGCAACAAAGGCCCGATCCTGGAGGTGCTGCGGCAGTACGCGGGGCAGGCAGGGTCCGGCGAGCTGCGGGTGCTGGAGGTGGGGGCGGGCGCGGGACTGCACGCCGCGCACTTCGCCCGGGCGCTGCCGCAGACCCGGTGGCAGCCCTCGGACATCGACCCCCAGGCGCTGCGCAGGTGAGCGGGGAGGGGGACACGGCCTGAGTCCCCCCCTAGCCTGAGCCCCTTCTCGTCCCATGGCTTGACCACCCCCCCCCCCGCCCA
>VYZX01019839.1:116119-244429 GCA_013401335.1 Brachypteracias leptosomus | reverse complement strand
CCTTTTCACAGCTTGCACCCCTTCCTACAGCCAGAGCCCCCTCCCTATCCAGCCTGCACCCCCTCCTAAAGCCAGAGCCTCCCTTCTTGTTCCAGTCTGCACCCTCTCCCCTCCCACAGCCTGAGCCCCCTCCCACGGCCTGAGCCCCCTCCCCTTTGACCCATCTACGGCCAGACTGACCGGGCTCCCTAGCTCAGGGCTATTTTATTCCAAGAAAGCCTCAATATACAACTCTCAGATGACACAGACTCCCCAGCTGGGTGCTTATTTTTTCCAGGAAAGACCCAATATTGAACTCTTGGAGACCCCCTACTCGGTGCTTCATATTTTTCCAGGAAAAGCCTAATATCCAACTCTCAGGCAGCCCAGGCTCCCCTGCTTGATGCTTATTTTTTTTCAGAAAAGACCCCATGCTGAGCTCTCGGACAGCTCAGGCTGCTTCATGCTTTATTTTTTCCAGGAAGAACACAACATTCAACTCTCGGACAGCCCAGGCTCCCCAGCTTAATGCTTCCTATATTTTTCCCAGAAAAGCCCCAATATTCTATACCCACCAGTGCACCTGCTATTCCTGCCCGCCAGGTGCCCGACCACACGTTGCCGAGTGGTGGTCACTCTCTCGTTGCCCACACACAGCCATGGTGATGCCAGGCTTCATGCTCAAGATGCTGGCAGTGGCTACCACCATGTGTTCAGTGGCTTGCACCCCACTCCTGGCATTGCGCCGTGTTGGGCCATGTTTATTTGTTCTGTGTTGGTCTGGCCACAGCCAAATGTCCATTCCAAGCATTGCAGCACCGAGCTCAGAGAGTTTGGTTTCCATTCAGGAAACAAAAATAAACCCTGGCTCTGCAGTGCAGGGAGGAATTCCCCTGAAAATAAAATAAACCCAGTGAGAAGGTGCTGAAATTGGTGCCTGTCGGGAGGGTGGCAGCCGGCATCCTGCTCGCCTGTCACCTCTCTGGCACTAGCACACAGCACACGTTGGTCAGAAATCATCCCCAGCCTGGGGTTTGAAGGCTGCAGTTCGCCAAGAGCTGGTGAATGTGCGAAAAAGAGTGTAAATCGCACCAAAATCACAGTACTGGTGCAGCGCTACTGGCGGGGTGTAGGCAGCTCCAGTGCAGGGGTGCAGGCAGCGCTGCGGGCAGACCAGGCACGTGGGTGCAGCCGAGCTGGGGTACGTGGTGTGGGCAGCACTGTGGCCAGCTCGGCTGCATGGGTGCAGGCAGGGTGTAGGCTGACTTTAGGTAGCCTGGGTGCAGGGGCGCAGGCAGCGTGTGGGCAGCCTGGGCATGTGGGTGCGCGCAGCTTGAGCATGCAGGTGTCAGCAGCTCGGGTACAGGCAGGGTGCACATGTGAGTGCAGGCAGCGTGTGGGCAGCCCGAGTGCAGGAGAGCAGGCAGCGCGGAGGCAGCCTGAGCACATGGGTGCAGGCAGCATACAGGCAGTGTGGGGGTGTGGGTGCAGGCAGCATGTGGGCAGGGTGTGCATGTGGGTGCAGGCAGCATTTACGCAGCCGAGGTGCAGTGTGGGCAGCTCGAGCACATGGGTACAGGCAACCNGGGGCGGAGGGGCAGGCGATGCTCCAGCTAGCCTTGACGTGGGGTTTGTTTCCCGCAGCATCGCTGCCTACGTGGAGTCCACGCGGGTGCCCAACCTGCTGCCCCCCATCCTGCTGGATGTCGCACAGGGCTGGGAGACCTGGGGGGGCACCCAGCCCACCACCCTCGACCTCCTCGTCAGCATCAACATGATGCACATCGCCGAGCTGCGGTGCACTGAGGTGAGCGGGGGCAGGGCCCCCGCCACATTTCTGTCCCCTGCTCTGGGGGTCCCCGGGCTGAGAAGGGGGCTCCCGGAGGGTATCCCCAGCCTCCCTGACCCCTCTCCCCACTGCTCTCTTCCCCCAGGGCCTGTTCAAGGGTGCTGGGGTGCTGCTGAAGCCCAGAGGCGTCCTCTTCACCTACGGGGTGGGTGCTGCTCATCTGAGCACCCGTCTGGGTGCGAGGAGCATTCCGACAGGCACGGGGAAGTGGGGGTGTCCATGGGGATGCTGGAATGAGGGGAAGATGGGAGAGCAGCTCTGGCCATGGCTTGTGGGGGGGCTGAGGAAAGGGGTTCGAGTTTGTGATGGGGGGTCTCAGCCTTTTGGGGTGCATACTGAGTCCTGGATGGGGTGGCTTTGGCCTCTCGCTCCCAGGATGAGAGGGATCCTGTCCTCCCTCACCCCATCCAGGGCAGGGTCGAGGGGGCCCATGGTGGGTGACAGGACTTATGGTCCCTCACAGGGGCCATGTCCCTTCTTGCTTGGCTTCTGTGCATGGTGGGGACAGCACCCCATGGGCTGGGGAGGTTTGGGGAGGAGGACACAGGATGGCTCATACCTGCAGCTCTGGCTTCATGTCCCAGCAGCCCTATGCCGTGGAGGGACGGATCAGCCCCCAGAGCAACGTGGACTTTGACCGCAGCCTGAGGCAGAGGTAGTGGGGCGGGGCTGGGGGGCTCAGGGTTGCCCATGCTGTCTATCCTCCCTCTGCTGCTTGCAGCCACAGGGAGCTCCCCCCAAGCATACTCTTTCAAGACAAGACCTAAAGCAGTGGCTGTGGGGACCCCCCACCTGGGGACACCCCTGGGAGGTGGGGATTCTGCTTCTTGGGTGAGATGTCCATCTATCTGCCCCATGCCTCCCTCTCCAGTAATCTCGCCTGGGGCCTTCGGGACACGGCACTGCTGCGGCAGCTGGCTGAGGCCAATGGGCTGCACCTGGAGAGGATGGTAGGTGTGGGGTCTGGGGGGGGCGGCCGTGGTCCTTGCACTAGTGGGGCCACCCCTGACCCTTGTCTCTGTGTTCCAGGTGGACATGCCGGCCAACAACAAGATTCTCATCTTCCGCAAGCAATAACCTGCCCCACTGGCACCTTCCAGCATTTTCCTGGCATCTTCTGGCATGGTTGCTCCCCACCCCCCCAGATTGATGTCACCTTGAGGGGTTGCAATGTCCCCATGCCCACTGAGGCTGGTGGCAGCAGGGGTGGGACGGTGCCACACTTGCAGGGGGGTCTGTCTGTGGAGTGTCCCAGTGAAGGCACCACAGCTGCCGTGAGGTGGGGTGTAGGCATAGAGGGAGGACACAGCTCCCCTGGGCATGNGGGTGCAGGCAGCTGGGAGGGCAGCCACTCCAGCTGCCCTGCTGAGAGGCACCGGTGAATTGGGGTTGTTTTGGCACTGGGATCTCTTGCTCCACATGCCGCCAGTTGTCCAATTCTCCCGGTGCCTGTCGCAAAGCAGAACTCAGTGATACCGGCCACATCACCCTGCGCAGAGCGCCCCCCAAACCCATGTTACAAGCACAACCTTATTATTAGACATCAGAGACTCCACCTGGGAGATGCTGCTGGGGCAGGTTTGGAGCCTGCCTGCAGAGGGTGCTGGTGGGAGGANGAGCATTCCGACAGGCACGGGGAAGTGGGGGTGTCCATGGGGATGCTGGAATGAGGGGAAGATGGGAGAGCAGCTCTGGCCATGGCTTGTGGGGGGGCTGAGGAAAGGGGTTCGAGTTTGTGATGGGGGGTCTCAGCCTTTTGGGGTGCATACTGAGTCCTGGATGGGGTGGCTTTGGCCTCTCGCTCCCAGGATGAGAGGGATCCTGTCCTCCCTCACCCCATCCAGGGCAGGGTCGAGGGGGCCCATGGTGGGTGACAGGACTTATGGTCCCTCACAGGGGCCATGTCCCTTCTTGCTTGGCTTCTGTGCATGGTGGGGACAGCACCCCATGGGCTGGGGAGGTTTGGGGAGGAGGACACAGGATGGCTCATACCTGCAGCTCTGGCTTCATGTCCCAGCAGCCCTATGCCGTGGAGGGACGGATCAGCCCCCAGAGCAACGTGGACTTTGACCGCAGCCTGAGGCAGAGGTAGTGGGGCGGGGCTGGGGGGCTCAGGGTTGCCCATGCTGTCTATCCTCCCTCTGCTGCTTGCAGCCACAGGGAGCTCCCCCCAAGCATACTCTTTCAAGACAAGACCTAAAGCAGTGGCTGTGGGGACCCCCCACCTGGGGACACCCCTGGGAGGTGGGGATTCTGCTTCTTGGGTGAGATGTCCATCTATCTGCCCCATGCCTCCCTCTCCAGTAATCTCGCCTGGGGCCTTCGGGACACGGCACTGCTGCGGCAGCTGGCTGAGGCCAATGGGCTGCACCTGGAGAGGATGGTAGGTGTGGGGTCTGGGGGGGGCGGACGTGGTCCTTGCACTAGTGGGGACACCCCTGACCCTTGTCTCTGTGTTCCAGGTGGACATGCCGGCCAACAACAAGATTCTCATCTTCCGCAAGCAATAACCTGCCCCACTGGCACCTTCCAGCATTTTCCTGGCATCTTCTGGCATGGTTGCTCCCCACCCCCCCAGATTGATGTCACCTTGAGGGGTTGCAATGTCCCCATGCCCACTGAGGCTGGTGGCAGCAGGGGTGGGACGGTGCCACACTTGCAGGGGGGTCTGTCTGTGGAGTGTCCCAGTGAAGGCACCACAGCTGCCGTGAGGTGGGGTGTAGGCATAGAGGGAGGACACAGCTCCCCTGGGCATGGGGGACACTTTTTGCTCAGTGTCAGTTTTCCCAGAGGACACAGCCAATGGTGCAGGGACCTGTCCCCCCTTCTCCCCTCCCTGGGACTGTGCTGCTGCTCTCCCCAATAAATTTCAGAGCTTTGCCTCCCCCATCCCCAGGAGCTCCATATTGCTTGCAGCACTGACACGGGGAGGGGGCATCCCCAGCCACCCTGCAGCACCCGTTGCAGGTCAGATCCTGCACCAGGAGCAGCCAGGGGTGCTACACTGGGCATGGGGGCTTTGGTGTGGTGGGAAGGTTTTTATGGGCTGGGGGTCCTGGCAGACCTCCCACCCCTCTGCAACCCAACCCAGTCCTTTATTGCTGCTGGCTGTGCTGGGGGGTACATGGTGTGTGTGGGGGCAGCATACAGAAGAGAAATTACAGGGGAGGTGGGAGCTGGGCTGTGGCTCAGCACGGAGTTGGGAGGAACTACCTGATGGTAGGAATTACCCCTAGATACAAGCAATGGGGCAGGGGCTCCCCCTGGCTGTCCCCCTCCATGGTGGGTCTGCGGCCCCCTCCATGTTAGCATGTCCTGGCTCTCCCCTAGTCCTGGAAGCGGTTCAGGAGGTCACAGGTTTTCTTCTCCATCAGCTCATAGATCTTCTTCACCCGCTTGTCGTTGGCTGCCCGGACATAGCTGCTGGGGTCCAGTGTGGCCATGCCATCGTGCACCTCGCCCATGATGATAAGCGGCCCGTCCTCTGCTGTCATGTTGGGGCAGGGGCAGCTCCAGTCCATGTCGGTCAAGGTCACCTCCAGGTACTTGATGTTGAAGAACTTGAGGCCCATCTTCTCATCCTTGAGGACATCCTCGAGGGCAAAGCGGGCAATGCCGGAGTCCTGGTCCTCCACAATCTCCATCAGTCGTCCCACGATAGCGAAGTCACTGCGGCAGAGGCTCAGCACCATCTTGTTCTTCAGGCGGCAAGCCTTGCACTGCAGGCTCTTGGGGAAGGGGCAGACATCCTCACAGGTCTCCTTGCTCTCAAAGTTGTTGGTGTTGCCCTCACAGCCACCATAGACAAAGGAGTGGCACTGCTTCAGCAGGTGGTTGTATGCCCAGCGGGACTCCCAGTTCTGGCAGGGACCCTGCACCATGGGCAGCAGGCAGGTGGGGCGGGCACTGCCCAAGCAGGCAGCCCGGCACTCCTCGTAGGTCTCAAAGTGGTTCCTGTTGGTCCCACAGCCCCCGTAGCGGAAGGTGAGGCAGGAGCCTTGCTTGGCATCGAAGTGCCAGCGCACTTCCAGGGCCTCGCACCGCCGCCGGTCTGGCTCCTTCAGGCACTCAGCACTGGGGAAGGGCTGGGGGCTGCTGGCTTGCGGGGTCCCCCCTGGCTCCTGACGGACCACTGACAGTGGGAAGTCGGCGCGGAGCAGCCCAGCGGCATTCCTGGCTGTGCAGGTGTAGATGCCGGCGTCCTCATGGCGGGCATTGTAGATGACTAGCTGGCCGATGTTGGTGACCACCACGTTGCCGTACATCTGGTCCGGCCGCATGATGAAGTTCTCCTCCCGCTCGCTCTGCTTCTCCCAGGTGATGTCTGGTCGCGGGCGCCCGCTGACATCGCAGCGGAAGCTGACGGTGCCACCGGCGCGCACCGACTGGTGGAAGGGGTTGCTGTAGAGGGCGGGGGGCACTGGCACCTCAGGGCCGGCTCCTGGTGTGGGCCGCGCTGTCGTCTCCTGTGGCACAGGGCTGGTGTCGGGCCAAGTGAAGATATGCTTGCAGGGGACGGTGGTGAGGCGGGTGCCACGCAGGCACGCCTCGGCATCCATGTAGCACTTGTTGTAGTAGGTGAGGCCGTCAGAGGCACAGGTGAAGTTGGGCTCCTTCTCGCAGCGATCCTTGCACTTGCAGACAGGCTGCCCATCCCAGATGTCGCAGTCCGAGCCCTGCTGCGCGCACACGAAGCTCTCACACGAGGCCACCGGTGCTAGCGCCAGCGCCGGGAGGCTGCCATCAGCAAAGCGAGCGGCCACGCAGCTCCGCAGCCCGCACACGTTGGTGCAGCATTTCTCAAAGCCTTCACAGTCCTGGCCAGGTGGGGAGAGGAGATGAAGTAGGGGGATGTGGAGGTCACCACTGTGCTGTGGCTGTGGATGCTTTTGGGTGGGCAGGTGTCCCCAGTGCACCCTCAGCATTACTGGGCTCCAGGTAAGAGCCAGACTTCTCCAGCATGGCTGCACTAGCCGCAGCCCACCCTCAGCCCCACCCCCAGGATCTTTAGGGGTGCATTGTCCCCCATCTACCCTCAGCAGACAGCATCTCACCCCTCTCAGCTATTGCTGGTTCAGGGGAGGCAGAACTCATGACACGGATTAATTGAGGAGTCTCTCCCCAGCTCCAGGCAGCCCTAACCAGGTGGAGGTGCTGGTGCTCCTGCTCATGGCTTTAGAGCCCTGAGCCGGGGCTCTTTGGGATGGGCAGCTCGGTCCGTGGGTGGGCTCCTGCCCTCGGGGAATAAATGGGAGGGGGGACTGTGCACTGCCCGATGAGAGTCCCTGCCCCAGTGCACCCATTCTCCTGTTTCAGTCCCTTGGCTGGGTGGTGCACAGAGGGGGTGTCCTGGCCGTGGGGCATGGCTCAGAGCAGGGGATGTGGAGGGGGGCAACAAACACTTTCTTTGCCTGGGGGGCCGAGGAGAGGATTCTGGGGTTCCCCTCATGCCAGCCAGCAGCAGGGGCTCAGGGGATGAAGTTGCAACCAGGCTGCGCCTGTTGAAACAACTGAACCATCTGCACCACCAGGCAAAGGGCTCAAACCCCAAAGCATCTCCCTGGGGGACCCAGGGATGCCCCCCCAGCCCCAACCCCATCTCCACACCCCCCAAGCCCTGCAGCCCCCACTCACCTGGTCAGCCTGGCACTCTCGTTCACAGGTGCTCTGCGCATCCACCCACAGGTTGGGGTTCAGCTGGTTGGGGCAGACCCCCAGGTGCTGCATCCTGCCTGGATGCAGGCTCAGCCCGGCTGCCACGGCCAGCAAGGGCAGGAGCAGTGTGATACCCATGGGGACACGCTGCTGCCCGCCCAATCGCCGGCCACGGCCCGGGTGGCCCAAATTCCTGCGAGGAGGCATCTGGCCTCCCCACGCTGTCGGCCTGACTTGCTCAGGATAAATCACATTCAGGATGAATGGGATGAGGGAGAAGGCGGGTGGGCAGGGGGATGAAGAGGAGAACGAAGAGAGGACCAAACCTCTGCCCTTCAGCACACCCAGTGCCTGATGGACCACCAGCAATGCCGCCTGCCACCTCCATCCATCGCCGCTCAGCTCTTGGGGTGCTGGGACACGGTGGCCACAGGGTCCCTCGGTGAGAGGGGCTCAGTCCATCCCCGGCACGGCAAGCAGGGCGAGTAGGGTGGAAGGGGAAGATGGGAAGGTTGTAATCTGAATCCCCTCCCTTTCCACTGATGTTTCTGGGATGGGAAAGGCGCTGACCTCAGCCTCTAACCCCTGCGAGCCCAGCGATCGGCTGGGCAAACACGGGGGGAGATCAAAGGCAGAATGCAGAAAGTCTCCAAAGAGAGTGAAAGGAGAGGCGGGGGGAATACAAAAAAACCCGCCCGGCCCATGGAACTGAATTCCTGCAGGATGAGAAAACAGCCATAGGCTGTAGCCCACTCGGACAGGGCCACCAGGCTTGCAGAGCCCACGCTGCAGGGAGCAGGGTGGCCTGGAAGCCCCTCACCCCACACCTCGCCTCTGGGCACCCACTGGCACCCCGGGCAGAGGCAGCCCTGTGAGCAGGGTGCCAGCACTGGCACGTGTCCGTCCACCTTGTTCATCCCCAGCTTGCATCCTGTGAGTGCCTGTGCACTGTGCGACCCGGACCCCGGCTCACCTGCCAGGGTGGGTGCCAGGGTGTGTGCCCACCCAGCTGCTCTGGAACTGCTCACCCAGCCTGGGGGCTCCCGGCCCCCCTTCCCTGCTGATTTATGTCTAGGCTGCTGTTCCCTGAGCATGGAGGCAGCGCCTGGCTGTGCCAGACCCCCGAGCTGTGCCTGGGCTTCAATCTGGCCACTGCCTCATGGAGCAGTCCCGCAGCCAGCCCTAAACTGGCAGGAGCCAGGCCTGGCTCCCAGGCCAGATTTCCCTAATCCCTGCTGGAGACTGACCTGCAGCAGGAGCATTTCAGGAGCATTAACTCTTCTGGCACTAGCAAGAGCCGTGACCCAGTGCTGAGGGTGTTCTGCAGCTCCTGGGAAGCAGCAAATGCACCCCAGGGGTTTTGTCCTGGGGGGCAGCTTGGCACCCCCAGCCTCCTTTCTGCAGGGCTGCAAACTGGGGGGGCAGGTGGTGGAGGAGGCAAAAAAGGAGGGTTTTTCTTGACACTCGCACCCCAGAGGTGTTCTTGCATATAATGGTTTGGTGCTCCTAGAGGAAGCCCCCTGCTCCAGACCAGGCGTTCTGGGGGGGGCCTTGACTCCCGCCACGCTGGTGTGAACAGGATGCAGCTACTGTGCCCTGGCATGCTGACCTCGGGACGGCGCCACTGACCCAGCACTGTGACCTCCAACCGCCGCAGCTGCCCTGCCTGAGTGGCTGCCGAGGCTGGCAAGCAGGCTCTGTGCCGGAGGTCCTGAAATCCCAAAGTGTGGCCAGGCCCAACATCAGCTTGCCATGACCACATGTCTGATGGAGCATGTCCCATGGCTGTGCCCAGGATCCCTGGTTTCACAGCCAAGGGTCCAGCTGGCCCTGGATGTGGAGGGTTCTGGGACACTCGGGAGGAGGACGATGTTTTGCAAACAGGACAGCCCGGTCTGGGAGGTGCCAAGGCCGTATGTTGCCTGGCCCAGCAGCCCAGAGCCCCCTGGGCCCACCCAGACAAGCCCAGACACGGCTGCTCGCAGAAGCGTTACACATGGAGATCCCTGGCCCCCAGACCAATCCTGCTCCGGTCAGGAGACTGCGTGGCAGGCTGCCCTTGCACCTCGCCCCCTGAGGGTGCACTTTAGGGTGCCCCAAGGTCCTTCTGAGGGTGTGGGAAGACATGAAGCCCAGCTCTCACCCATCTGTTGCCTTTTGAGGCGTGACGACCTGGTTCAGCAACGGCACGGCGACCATTCCCAGGTCGCTCGGGCCATCAGCTCACAGACACCAATGTGGTGGATGGCAAAATGGCGTTTATTAGTGGGTGACATGACACTATATAACTTATGTCTATGACATCATTTCCGTCTACTTACATTATAAACCGAACGCTATTGGCTATCAGGAGAGGGGCTCTATGTTTCCGTACAGCGCGATATCTTCCGGCCGCTGGACCCTAACTACCTACACCATCCTTATGTTGGGCTCCATGTGGTCACAGCCACATGATCTAAGAAGATGCCAGCACTGGGGTTTGCATCAGCTCCTGCCCCAGCAGCCTGTCTCTAGAGCTGGGGGAGCAGTCCAGGGGGTGGCCCATGTTTCACACTGCAGTCCGAGATCCCATCTCATCTCCCTGTCACTGAGATCAAAAGTGGGAATGCCAGGACAAGCACTCACTGGGAACCTTTGCCTCAGCGGCACGAGGCCAGCTGGAGGGATGCTGGATGCCACATGGTTGGAAATGCAGCTCCCAACAACCTGAGACCCTCACCCATGCCTGGGGACCCCCACCGGGCTCTTCTACTGCTTCTTCAGCAGAAGATGAAAGAAAAAACGTGGACCTAGTCCAGGACAGACCTTCACCATTCTAAAGGCTTAAAGCAGCCATAACTTCACTCTCCCAAACTGTTCACCTCTGCACATCCAGGCACCCACCGCATCCCATAAAGGGGATTTTTTAGGGTCACTTTCAGAGATCCCAGACACGGATGTGAGTTTTATGGTTCATGTTCTACCCTCAAGGGAGTGCAGGAAGGGGCTCAGTGCCCTTACCTGGAGGGAAGGGCTCAGCAACCATGTCCCCTCTGGTACCACCCAGGGATGGCTCCTGCCCCAGTGATGCATCTGTGGGTAGGTGCATCCTCATTTTCAAGCATCTCAGGTACAGTCAGATGAAAGTCACCATTTCTCCAGAGCCTGCATGGTCCAACCCCGCAGGGGCCAGCATGACCAATCCATGACAACCTCAAATGGGGAAGGTGGGTTTAGAGAAACGCATTCAACTAGAACAGACCTGAACCAGCCCAGTGCAACCTGCTCCCTCCTCCTTCTCCAGGGAAGAGGGACCCCTAAAGCTCTTCCAGCCTCTCCCTCAACCTTCTGGCTGTGCGGTGTTTTCTTGCCCTGCTCTTCCCACGTGGAGACAGCTGCAGGCCAGGCATCCCCTGCTGCTCCAGCGTAATGGGCTCCAGCTGTCCCTACCCCACCTGAAACCACACACTGCCTTTGTTTCGGCTGCACTGGCCAGAGGGAACAGACACTTCCAGAACCTCCCCGAAAACAACAAAAAAAAGTCTCTGTGACTCTTCCCTGACCAGGCTTTCACCTTAGCTCCAGGGTTTTCCAGGCTGCAGACACTATCTCATTTCCCCCCTGCCCCCCCCCAGCCCCAGCAATTACTACTTAAGCCTGTTAAAACAAGCATGGCCAGTCCAGTACGAAGTGGAAAATCTGATCCTAGGGAAGCGAGCAGGCAGGGGAAAAGAGAGGTCAAGGAGAGGTGGGCTGGGAACAAGAGAGAATCAGGCGAGGAGAAGTTTCCCTCCAACCTAGGAGCAAACCCTCCTTCTTTGGGGCTCCCGGCCTCCGAAGGCCAAACCCAGTGACAGCCCAATGGGACATGGGTGCTCCAAGCTCCCTGCGGCATCTTCTCCATTTCAAAGTCATCTTTACCCCAGTCATCTTGCTCCCCCAGGATTGCCCAGACTCAAAGAGACAATTTAAGGTTTCAAATGTACTTGTAAAACCCATCCCCAGGTGCCAGGGACTGTGCCCAACGCCACATGAGCTGCTGGGGAGCTTGGCTTCCCCCAGCCGCTTACAACAGTAAATGCGCTCCAGACCAGTCTGCATCTTCTTCGAGCTCCGCTACCCCTAAATCAGCCATTCTGTGAGAATTGAGCCTTTAATAAGAGCAGGTTTAGCTTCTCTATGTATAGAGAAGGGCAAAAACTCATCAGAGCCAGGAATCGTGATTTCCAAGACTCCCCAGAAAATGCACCAGGAGTTATTTTGTGGGTGATATGGAAGTGGCAAAACACACTGCACCACGAGCAGCCCCCAAGCCCCAGCTCTGGGAAAAACCACCACCATTCAATCTCTCCCCAGCCCGTATGAAAATGTATACAACTAATCTGCCTTTCAACTAGTAGTTCAAAACAAAACAAAAGACTTTAATTTATACAAAACAAAACCACATACAATCAGTTGAACAACAATGACTGTACAAAGGAATAAAAAAATAAAAGGATAGTCCAAAAAAACAACTCAGGAATGGTACAAGTGTTGGAAAGCAGCTACAGACTAGTGTTGACATCAGATGCAAGAATCTTTTCCTTTTAAATTAAAACAAAAAAACCAAAACCCAAGTTTTTTTGCTAAGCAATCATTCCAGGTCAATCTTTCATCCTCACTAAGAGACAGGATCTGCTTGAGACCTTATAGGGTGAAGAAAAACCCGACCAACTGCAGGGAGAAAGGTGTGGGGAAGTGGCACATGTAGCAAAGCCAATCCAAGCAGAGGTACATCCCGTTTACTTAGACATGCAGCAGCTTTGTGATTTCAGGAAGGAAAATTCGTCCCTCTTCACTCTGGCGCCCAGGAACAGCCTGGTGAGGTGGTCCTGTGGTGTCTGGGTGCTGTTTTCCAGGAGAAGTCACCTTTTGCAGCGTCGATCATCTGTCGGCTATATATTCCCAGGCTGCTGAGCCAGCGATTGTCTTCTGCTGTGTGTTAAGTGATGAGAAACAGGTGCCAGCCACCCCAGACAGGTTCTTGAAATCCCTCGGCCTTCGTGCCACTGTGCCGAGCTCAGCCGCGGCTTTGCTCTTGAGCCAAACCACCACTACAAAGGATTCTTCTCCCCCCTTCCTCCATCTGCCTGGGGTTTAATTCTCTCCTCGCTCATTTGAGCTGGGCAATAAAGCACATGAGAGACGAGCCGAGAGACCTACCCCTGAATTGCATTGTGTTCTGTGGAGCAGGGAGGGGGGGGACGGCTCCTCCACCTCCCAGGTTGGCTCAGGGATGTCCCCCTGCACGTTGCCTGCACAAAATGGGTCCGTTGACTGCGCAGGAGCTGCTGAGGCTTCATTCTGCCCATGCAATGCAACAAGCTGCTCCAGGGCAGGGGTGGAGGAGCCAGCCCAGGCCTTGAGGGGTTGCTAACCCCAGGAGGAAGATGGCAGCACTGCACTGGCTGGTCTTCTCACTGAGGAGGAGACCGCTGCCTGGCACAAGGAAAAGCAGCTCACTTTCTACCATGCTACTCACAATCTATGTGTCTGGGCCACCTACCAGAATCTGCCAACAGAGCTTAGTCCCACTGCTGAGCTCCGCTTAGCTCCCGAGGGAAAGGAATTTTCAGCACAGATCAGCCAGGGGAGCACATGCCCTTGCTCTACACTCATCTCCCATGGCACGTGCACATCTCAAGCTCTTGCCGCTGAGCACACATGCCCCTCTCAAATCCAGGAGCCATCCTATAGAACAAAGCACTTTGCTTTCCTGATTTCCCGGTGCTGCCACGAGAGCTGAACATGTTCACCATGATGGGGTCTGGAGTCCGCTGTTTCCCCACACAAATCATCTCATTCAACTTCCCAGTACCCGGCTCCTTCACACTCCAGTGGGAAAAGCTGCCTCTGTCCTTTCCCCACTTTCATCCAGGAGGAGCCGCAGCAATGCCAGCTCAGGCAGAGCTTCTTTGGAAAAGCAAAGCAAGCAGCAGCCAGGACTCGGGGGCTGTCGTGCGGGGTGGTGTTGCAGGTGGAGGGCTCTGGAAGCGATGGCTGATGTTTTGCAGCAATAAGGGACAAAATTCAGCATTTTTCCTCTGCTTTAGGGGCGATGCTCCCATGCTCTGCTCCTCAGCCCTCAATCAGCCGCATGTCAGGAGGTGCAAAGCGAGGAGGGCATCAGTCCTACCGCAGAGCTGCCTCCTCACCCTCCCTGCCAAAAGCAAACCTCAGCTTCTCTGCTCTGCCCCACTTCCATCCCATCCTACCTTCGGCACTCAAGTTTTAGGGAATGATCAGAATAAAGCAGCTTGGGGTACATCACACACAAATTGTTTCTTCCGCCTCTATATGTAGTATTTAAACAAACCCAGCATGAGCCTAGGTGGTGAATGGATGTCTCTTAAATTTGTGTATTTTCATCAGAAAACCCTCCACTTCTTCCCCTTTGCAGACACTGGGAAAGTTAATCCAGTGCTTGTATTTACATGGCTGCATAAAATTTTCCCTGACTGCTTCTTAAAAAAACCCTTAAAAAACAAGTGAGATATATATATATATATATGTATAATATTTACATAAATAACTGAAGGCGGCAAGTGGACTGCTTCCTCCTCCTTTCTAATCAGCCAACTCTTGCCATGTTTTCTTTTTTTTTTTTGGCAACAGCAGNTTGGCAACAGCAGTGAAAACTGCCATTAGTCCCCTGTCCCCATTGCTTTTTTTCCTACATCCAACGATCACTATTGCACCAGCAATCTGTTCAGGAGTCCAAGAGTTAAAGTTACAGCACAGCCTCCCCTTGCCTACTCCCTTAAGCCTCTCAATCTTCCATTAACTCCATTTCTCCATTGAGACTGGATGAGCTTTTTTTCCCCTTCCCCCCCTCCCCAACCCAGCAGCTGCTGAATTTTCCACCCCAGACCGAGAGGCAAAGCCCAAAACATTCTTGGAGGGTCACTTGGCAGAGTCCTCTCCCCGGCAACGCTGCACGATCCAGCCGGCACCACGCTTCCTATGCGAAGCCAAAACGTGAGCACATTCCTAACGCTTGTGCGTGCCATCGGAAAAGCGACTGAGGTCCATCTGAAAGGATCCAGTCGAAAAGGGTTAAGTGTGCAAACAGCTGTACATCAGTGGGTGGGTGTGGATATGTTAGAAGCTCATGGCGTATCCATCCTGCTAAGAGATCTTGCAGTTGTTGCGTGAGCAGTTCTGTGGGGGGCTCTGGGGTGGACGAATCGATTTGGATCTCTTCAAGCTGTTACCTTTGCTACTGCTCCCACCCCCGCTGCTGGCCAAGGAATATGACCGGCCATGCATCATCACTGCGTTCATCCCGTTGGCCATTGAGAAAGATTTCAGGTGACTCTTGATGGTGACAGGCAACGGCAGCTTGTCGATGAGGTGGACTGGGGTGCAGGAAACGATGGCTCGGCAGCACAGGTCCTGCAAGCTGAACACTGGTGAGAAGAAAAACTGGACAGTCAAGGGCCAAGAGATTTCACGGCCTGCCTCCTTCTCATAACTATTACTGACACTATGCAATTCCTGCTCCTTCGAGGAGAGATTCTAATAATGATTGTGTAGGAGCCCTGAGCAGGGAGCTGATTAGTACAAAAGCTTGGGAATCCCAGGTGATCTCTGCCGTTGGAGGTTAGTGTTTTGCTTTTTGGTGTCAATACAGGGCTCAGACACTGCCCCAGGGCAGGCAGCACCTCACTCACATGCCTGCCAGACACTTAGCTTCTCAGACCTTCCTTTGGCAACCAGAAGGACCAGGGAAAGAGGCAAGAGGGTCAGCAAGCCCCAAAGCAGGACAGTCTCACTTGGGACCTGCTCAGGGAGCAACGGGGGGGCTGGCTTTCTGCAGAGTGCCTGCAGCAACAAAGATCCCACCAAGCCAGAAGATGACTCTGCCCTTCAGGCTTCCCAGCATCCTCTTAGCTTAGTGTACACTGAGCCTGCTTGGGAAGTGTCCCTGGAAGGGATTTCCCAGCAATCGGCCACACGAGGGCATGCGTTCACCTCCAGCCTGCAATGAATCCACGTTTCTGTTCCCCATTCCAAGCTGGCAGCCCCCATTCCAGAGCTGGCAGCAGTTACAAGCCCTGCCTCTGAAAGAGGTTCAGGAGAAGTCTGACAGTGCAGCTCAGTTTCTGCTCAAGATCCCTCCACAAGCTGGAGAGGGTGGGTATGGTGGCCAGGCTTGAGACAGGAGCCCAGGCAGACCATTTGGTAACTGGGGCAGGCAAATGGGATCTTCCCTTCCTCAGGAGCAGAAGCTGAGGATCCCTGTGAAGGCATGAGTGAAATCTGCTGCTCAGACTGCTGGTGGGACATACCACTACCTCATACCATGGAGCCTGTTCATGGTTTGCCACACATGCCTGGACACATGGAAGAGCCCAGCCCACTGCTGCACAACCACAGCAGGACTGTCAGTTAGTCCCTTTCAGCTCCCTGGGCTCACTCTGCTTCCATGTCCCTCCAAAACAGGAGGCACAGGCGCAGGCAAGTTTAAGGACAGATGTGCTTACACTTGGATTCATCCCACACAGACAGCTGATTGAAGTCCTTTCAAGTTGTGAACTTAATTGCCGTCAGCCTCAGCCAGAGTGAGTGGAGAGGTGTAGCACAGGCAGCTGCTTGTGGCTCAGCTTCAGCTTGTCTGACCCAAGGCATTTCTCCATGTCAGTTACTTACAAACACACCTCCCACAGAGGCAGTCCTTCCTATCCCTCCATTTCAGCCCAGCCAGCTCTCACGCCTTCCCCTCACGGAGTATCTCCCTCACTACTTACCTCTGTTAGGTCTCCAGATCTTCTCCATGCCGTGCCGCATGAGGACGATGCGGGACAGCTCCGTGAAGGACTCTATGACGTTGAAGTTGCACAGGGGGCTGACCTCAAAAAACGTCATGCAGTTCTTCTCTGCGTAGGCCCGGGCCTGCTCCGTTGGCACCTGCCTCTTGAAGGCGAGGTGAAGCCTGTTTCCCACCAGGATCCGAGGGACACCTGGGGCATGCTTAAGAAAGGAAAGAAGCAGAGAAATCACACTTGTTCTTAGCAAGGGCAGCTGACCCCATATTCTGCTTAGCTGCAGTAGCAGTGAAGGGAAAAGAAACAGGAACCACTCTGTGACCGAGAGGAACTACCCAAACGTGCTACATGACAAAGATGAATAATTTATCCACAGGAACCTTCCCACCTTCCTTGACCATTCCCAAGCCCTTTCCTACTACTCCAGATTTATATAGAGGTGGAGGGCAGACACTTATCCCCTTGCTCTGCTTCTAAGTGGGCTGCCATGGTTTCCTCTCCATAGCAGAGCTATTCTTGTCCCTGTATCACAGGTGTCACTTCAGTTGATACCTCTGCAAATTTTTGCTATAGGCCACTGCAGAGAATCATAGAAGACCTTTAAGATCACTGAGTCCAACTGTTAACTGAGCACTGCCAGGTCACCACTAAACCACGTCCCTCAGCACCACATCTCCACGGCTTTGAAACCCCTCCAGAAATGGGGACTCCATCCCTGCTGTGGGCAGCCGGGGCCAGGGCTTCTCAACCCTTTCTGGGAAGAAATTGTTCCTCATGTCCAATCTAAACCTCCCCTGGTACACCCTGTGTTCTTCCATTCAACTTACCTCATCTATTTCCTTTATCCATCGGTCTATTCCATCAAAAGACCAGCGATTAGTGATGTCATACACCAAGAGAATTCCCTGGTGGAAGAAAATCAGGAGCAATCAGGAATTTTCATAGTAGGCAAACTGAAAGGGAAACACCTCTGAAAGACCACCTCCATGTGCAGAAGGCAAAAGGCTAAAGAAAAGAACACTGCTCCAGCAGCACTATCTGTGTTTGCTAGGGCAAAAATTGAGATAAGAGGTCTGTACTAACTCAGGCCAAGACTATTAGGGAAGGTTTTACTCCTGTTCAGGCTTGAACATCCCTCAAATCATTTCTAAAGCAGCAGTCTCTACAAAGGAGGAGGAACTGCCTTGGAGACTGTATCTGCAGGTGCAAATCACACCCTTGTCCTGCCACAAATCAGATACAAACTCCTTGAGGCAGAAACAACTTTTTTTCTTTTCCCCATATGCAGAGGAGGTGCATTCAGTGGTCATATGACAGCAGAACATGACAAAGTTAATAAAGCACACATTCCGTAGCATGTTGTCCCTCTCCAGAACCTGTCTCCTCCTGTCCTCCCTTTGCTGTCAAAGTTGAGTGATGCCAATAAGGAACATAGCATCTCTGGAGGACTGAGACCTCCCGACTGGGATCCGTGCTGAGCATTGCTGAAGGAGCCGGTGTTGCTACATCACTTCTGCACTGGCAGAGAATGAATGTAGTGCAGCAACGGTGGCAAACCCCGGAGGATCAGCTCAATAGTCTTGCTGAAGGACCTTCCCCCCTGCCCTTTCTTCTGGAAGCAAAAGAACTTGGGAAGGGCATCCTCAGGCTCACATCCACCTTCCCTGAACACCACCCACATCCATGACTCACTTCCCAGTCATCTCTCGAGGTGCAGTACAGTGATGTTGCCAATCAGCTTGAGGCAGGGAAGTTTGTGCCTGCAGCCATGGAGCAACACCTCGAAGTGTCTCAACCCTCGCCCCAAGCCCAGCAAGCAGGACTCAGGACCACGACCAGACTGCTGGCCACCACTCAGGTCTGCAGCAACTCCCACTGAGGGAGCTTTTCTTGAATCATGGTATTTTTGAGGACAGGGACAAGGAAAGCAGGCTAAGCAAGGCCCTGCAGGCACACAAGTCAACGCATCAGGAGCTGCCTCTTGGTACCAGGCGAGCACATACAGCATTTAGAGAATTGTCTTAAGTAGCAGCCTTTCTGCAACTCTCCTGTTATTTTTCTGACTTCTTGTCACTCTCTTCTTTGCAATCAAGGACATTTCAAGGGACAGCAGTCTCTTCAAGGTTACTTTGCAGAATCTGAAGATGCCCTGAAATGGGAACTAGGGAGGACCAAAAGATCTCGTGCTGCGAGAGGAGGCAGTCCGGCCGGGAATGCAGCGTCGGATGAAAGGTAACCCAGCAGAAGTGAGATCAAGCTAGGGGCAAAACAAACCAGCCCAAGCTAGACTCCAAGATAAGAGATCATTTAGCAGCAAGCTCAGCAGAACCAGCCTTCTCTGAATCAGGGGTGTCCTCCAGGAACAGCCATCCCTACGGCAAGTCCCCCGAGCAGGCAAAGGGAATCTTCAGCTTGCAAAGGGAAGTCTTAGCTGGCAGCCTAGTCCTCCCTAGGAGACAGAGCACAGTGAAGGAGGGAGCTGACTAACTGCCCAGTATCTGTCCTGGTACCAGTCAGAGACCATCAAACACCCTCACATACCAGTGGAGTTGCTCCTTTATTCATTGAAATGGAAGATTCACTACACAGATGGGAAACTCAAACTACCCAGTGCTCCTGAAACAGCTTTACAATATTTGCTGCTGCAAGAAGTCTGTGATGAACTGGGGGAAGCCTGTACAGAAACCATGTACGTGACCTAGAACCATAGAATTGTTTTGTCTGGAAGAAATTATCAAGAGATTAACCCAGCACTGCCAGGTCACCACTAAACCATGTCCCTCAGCAGCACATCTCCACAGCTTTGAAACTCCTCCAGGGATGGAGACTCCACCACTGCCCTGGGCAGCCTGGGCCAGGCCTTGAAAAAATTTTTCGAGATTACATCAAGTTTGTGAACAAACAATCCTCAGTATGAGATCTGGAGCACACAGGAATGATAAACACCAGGCCACCTGGGGCACAAAGGCATTTGAATCCTCACAATAAAGTTATGGTACTGAAGTGTTCTCTCCACTTGGAAGAGCAGCCATTCTCCAAGTGTGCAGGTTGTGCCCCAACGTCGTTTTCCTTTCTCTCACAGCTCTTTCAGAATAAGCACCTCTCTCAAAGCCTGCCCAATTTTACCGTTTTGAAGAGCCTTGGTCAGAACAATTCTGATTCTTGAGCTTTATCCCCAACCCCACTGCACAGCTTTTCTGCCCCGGGCAGTCACTCTCCAGGTGAAGTTCGTGTTTTCTGTTCTTGGTGGCCCTCCAATATCTGCGCATCTGCATTTGGACAATTTGCAGAAAGGCTCAAATGTACCAATAAGAAAGGGGAGAGGGTACAAAATGCAAGTCATGCGTGGTGGGTTGATAGCCCAACATGAAGAGCAAGCCCCTCAAAGCTTGGGTTTGAGGTTGTTCTGAGGGATGTGGCAATGGGTTTTCACAAGTGCAGAAACAGTTATGGGGTGGGGAGAGCAGAAGCATCTTTGGTTTCCTCCAAGGAAAGTCTGGAGCTCATGACTAGAGTCCAAAATTTTTTTGCAGTGTCATTTCTACAATAGTCAAAAACCTTCATACTCAAGAATTGCAGGTAGGTTTTATTTTGGAGGAGAATCAGTTTCTCCTAGGTTTTGACCAGAAAAAATAAGAAGGAAGTCATGATTTTCCATCACTAAAAAATTCCACAAACCCAAAGACACTGCGTTTCAAGAACTCAATCAAGAAATACCTACTAACAGGATCATCACATTTTAAATGTGTTTTGAAAAAGAAAAAAAGAGACTTTGAGCTTTCTTTTCATTTTTGTTATACTTCCTTCAACTTCTACCTTCCAAGGCTGCGCACACAAATGAATGAGAGTCAGGAAATAAAGCAAAAAGTTTGATGACTCCCTTCCAAGACAAACTGCCTACAAGTTAAATAAAGTCTACTGATTATTTCTGGATTGACAAGTTCCTTCAGCCAAGAGAAACAGACCCAAGGCCTAGTTTGTGAAGACTGCTTCTGCCAGAAATATGCTCTACGAGGAGAGAGTTTTTCAAGCTTGCTAGCAGCTGCCACCTGGATCTTCTTTAAACAGAAATAAGGATAAAACATCAGCAAAAAGGCAGCCCCAAGTTCTCAGGAGTGGGGTGGAAGGTCAGGACCATGATGTCTAAAGGCAAGAGAGAGCACACTGTCTGCCAGCTTACCCTCCCAGGTATAACTCAGCTCCAGGCACGCATGTGTGGAGTTCAGGTTGTCAAGGAAAGTCAGAAGATACCAAGGCCAAGTTGTACAATATCTTGCTTCTGTCTCCATCCTCCCCAGCATGGGTATTAAAACCCACTTTACTGTAACTCACCAGAAGATGGAGGAAGCAGCTTAAAAACCCCAGGCCAGCTCATGGTGCTGCCACATAACCTCGTACTCCTTCCAAGTGGCACTGGCATGCTCCAGACACCACATTTCTAGAGAGTACATCCCAAACACACTCTGTCATTGCTATTTTCTCCCCAAGAGAGAACAGTACACAGACAGCATGCAGACAGAGAGCTGGCTCCAGCGCTGCAGACAGTTCCAAGATAGATCTGTCAGGTTTTTCAGGGTTTTTTTTTTTAAAGTCTTCTTTGGAATAATGTGTGCAGAATTTTAATTTACTCAACTAGATGAATGAGCAGTTTCCCACTTGCAGCCTAAATTGTTCTCTAAGTGCCTAGATGGCTGTCAACACGAAATGTCTCCATACCTCCCAATTTCCAGTTTCTCAGAGCACCTCTGTAAGCATTACATACCCCAGGTTCCCACAGCATGAAGTGAAAAGCTGCACACTCAGGTTATCAGATCAGTGGTATTCTGGAGCCCTCACCAACTCTCCAACAGCCCTTCTTCTTTTTTGAGGAGAAAAACAGGCTTCCATGAGGTGGAAGAACCCCAGGCCCATCTTGGGTCTTTCAAACAACTGATTTTTCAAAGTTCCTGGCCATTTTCTGGTTTTGTTCCACACTACTGGGATTGGCACGACCCTGAGCATACCAGTGACAGAAATTTCCACGAGTACATCATGTAGTGAACAAGGAACACAGAGAGATCATCTGCTATTGTATCCAGCAGCACACGTGGACACTGACTCTGCCAAAACCAAACTTGTTTGCAGCAGGAGCTTACACAAAGATCCATCCACACAACCAAGGTGGAGGGGGAAGTATCATCTCTGCCTGCTTGCTGAGGGTTTAGACGAGGCTTATAAGCTTTTAAAGGTGAGAGAGAAGCAGCACGCTGACCCATTGGTGCAAAGCAGACTCCTCCAAAATGGCTTCTCAGATGGTTTAGGAGCTGGGTGCCTAGCCCCTCACACAAGCACACAACACTGCTGGCAGGAAGCAAAAGCTCACACGACAGCCAAAAAGCTCAGCTCAGCGCAGGCAGATGACAAGGTGGCCAGGAAAGTGTCACTTGCTGGTATTCTCCACCTATGGAAAAAGCTGTGGCTGAAGAAGCCCGGAAGACCCCCCCAGATTGGATCTCTCTGGCCCCCAGGATGAAGTAAACCATAAATAAAAGATCCAGTGCTGATGGCAACCACAACACTTTGTCTCTCCTGCTTGCTCTGCCAGAACTACACGTGGCCAGGGCTTTCCAGCTGGCACCTTGGGCCCTGGCTCATGGGCAATCACCTCCTGCTGCCAAACCACTTCCTAACAGCATAACACACTTGGGAGGGTATATTTATCACTGAGCTTTTGATAAACATCTTGGCAGGCAGGGTGGATTCCTCCAGCAGCTGGGCAACCCCATCAAAATATCCTGAGGCAGGTGAGGTATTTGCAGCAACCAAGAAAGCCATATAGTAGAGCAGAGCCTACATCTCAGAATCTGCTGAGCTGCCAAAAAGGCACCAGCTCCCTGCATACTAAGAAACCAGGATCAATAGCAGCTATTCAAATCACCTGCCTAAGGAAAACTCAACAACATCCAGTATTCTGTGAGGGCTGCAGCTCTGCTGCAAGGTGGGGGTGTTTGTCAGTGTTGATTAGGGATTCCTGGGGATGGTCTGAAACTATTCACGAAGGACTTTCTATATCACACAAAGCGCATTTCACAGAATCATAGGATGTTTAGGGTTGGAAGGGATATCCAAAGGTCATCTAGTCCAACCCCCCTACAATAAGCAGGCACATTTCTAACTAGGTCAGGTTGCTCGGAACCCCATCAAGCCTGACCTTGAATGTCTCCAGGGATGGGGCCTCTACCACCTCTCTGGGCAACTTGTTCCAGTGTTTAACCACGCTCATATTGAAGAACTTTTTCCTAGTGTCTAACCTAAACCTACCCTCTAGTTTAAAACCATTACCCCTCGACCTGTCGCTATAAACCCTCAAGAACAGATCTTCCCCTGCATTCCTATAGGCCCCTTTCAGATACTGGAAGGTTGCTATAAGGTCCCCCCAGAGCCTTCTCTTCTCCAGGGTGAACCCCAGCTCTCTCATCCTGTCTTCATAGGAGAGGTGCTCCAGCCCTCTGATCATTTTCATAGCTCTTCTTTGGACATGCTCCAACAGGTCCACATCCTTTTTGTGTTGGGGGCTCCAGAACTGGACACAGTACTCCAGGTGAGGTCTCATCAGGGCAGAGTAGAGGGACAGAATCACCTCTCTCGATCTGCTGGCCACAGTTCTTTTGATGCAGCCCAGGATGTGACTGGCCTTCTGGGCTGGTTTTTCAGAAAGTTTCAGTCACTGGCACATGAAGACATCAGGAATGATACTGGCACTGCTCCTTCCTTGTTAGATCAGAAAGCATCACCACAACCCTCTTTCTCTCTCAAGGATGGCTCCTTGAAGACCTTAGATTTGCTTGCAGCAGCCAGAAGAGCTATAGCTGCACACAACAGTTGAGATCAGTGAGCCAGCTCTGCTGTCGGTATGACTAAGACCTTCCAAACAAGCAGAAAAAGCCAAGGAGCAGAAGTCCAGGAACAAAATGAAAGATTTCTGAAGCACTTTAAGCATCACTGAATGTCTTCTGCAATACAGCAAGCTCCAGACTCTGAGTTTGTTCTCCAGGTTGCAACAATACTGGGTTTCCATCTCTACACTCCCCTGACCCTGTAGTCACCATTACATGGCCTGTACACTCTCCTGGCCCCACCAGTGCCTAGAAAACAGTGGTCTACTATCCCAGACATGATTGCTCCTCTTTTCCTCCAAAGCAACATCTGAAGAGATGCAGGTCAAGACCTGCTGGCCCAGTAGACCCAAAGAGGGAAGGGATGAGGAAAGCAGGGAAGTAAGAAGAGAAAAGGAGTGGGGTTCCAGGCACACCAGTATGCCAGGAGCCTCCACCTTGAGCCAAAGAGCTCATGGCACCTCTGATAAGATCAGATCAGTTAGGGAGGGCTGGGAGGAAAAGCAAGGCAGGTCCACCTGGGCTGAAGAAGGGGCTGGTCCTTGTTTGAAGCTAGCTCCACAAGGACAGCAAAGCTATTTTACTTTACATGTTTTGAAGAGGAAGAGGCTCCTGCTGAACATGAAAGCTGCACGACTGTGTACCCAGGCAAGTGGTGTGGAATCTCAACCTGGGAAGACATCGGGCTGCTCAAGAAGAGTCTTTTCACTGGAGAGGGACTGGTCTGCAGTCCAGACTGAGCAAAGCATGAGGCTGTGCTGTGGGGGAAAGGAAAACTCCCGAGAGGGTCTGCTCCTGATTTGGAGACTGTCTTTCCACTTTGCAACCTCTCCAGGATTTACTTCAGAAGATTCAGCTCTTACCACTACACTTTAGAAACAATAAGGTGTGCGTGGAAGAAAGTCAGGTGTGCGTCCCTTGCTTGAAGGCACTTCTCATACCAAGGGTTCTGTTAAGCACTGGCTATTCAGACACTTGCCCTGTTCCCAGTCGCCCCTGTAAGGCTGGCGGGTTGCTGAGACCAGCCTCCTGCCCTGATGGTTCACCTGCCAAAGTCCACCCTGGAAACTCCTTTCCCTTGTGTTCCTTACAGGAAGCTCAGTTCAGAGTCTCATACCTCTACTCGGTGAGAACCTTCGGATAATTTTCAGTGTGCAGGTGCTCATGGCACCAAGCCATTCTTGTACAAACATCACACTGCACTTTAACAGAGCTTTTCCCACCCTGGCATCTCTTGTCTCTCCTGCATTTATTCTTCCTCAGCTTTCAGCTTCTTAGGTTAAAAAAACCCCATTTCTCTTGCTGCCAACTGGATTTGCGTCAGGCTTCCTACAGCAGAAATCTTGAAGTCTGGAGATACGAAGCCAGTAGAAAGCAGGCGGCAGAAGCAAAGAAGCCAGAACAGCGCACAGCATTAAGTAAATCTTGAAGAAATACAAGGACTCAGGAGCATTTATCTCTTTTCTGTGGAGACCACACTGGGTTGTCTTCATGCTCATGCTACGCCAGAAGACATTAACTTCTCCATACTGGAAGTAACTGGAGGTGTTGAAGTCCATTCTTGCAGGCACACAGGCATTTGTTACTCAAAATGCTCCTTTTGCTTTGGTTAACCATTAAGAGTTTAAATTAAGGTACTTCCCTCTTCCCTTGAAAGATGTGGCGAGTTATTTAAGGGAGACAACATCTGTACTCCTGCTAATGCAGGAGAGCAAATCAATGCTGAAAGTTTTACTCCAAGCCACCTGGAGATGACTGTACAAGAACTCTGGTCATTACTCTTCAAGAGTCACTCACTTTTCACTGTGCTTATCTCATGAACACCTTCAGAGGGCAGTGGAAATATCTCACTTGGGATCCACCCCTCCTCTATGGGGGTGGCTTGCTGTTTAGGGTGGTTTTCACAGAACCATAGAATGGTTTGGGCTGGAAGGGACCTCCAAGATCATCCAGTTCCAACCCCCCTGCCATGGGCAGGGACACCTTCCATTAGATCAGGTTGCTCAAAGCCCCATCCAACCTGGTCTTGAACACATCCAGGGATGAAGCATCCATAGCTTCCCTGGGCAACCTGTGTCAGGGTCTCACCACCCTCAGAGTGAAGAATTTCTTTCTAATTTCTAATTTAAATCTCCCCTCTTCCAGTTTGAGCCCATCACCCCTCATCCTATCACTACAAGCCCTTGTAAAAAGTCCCTCCCCAGCTTTCTCGTAGACCCCCTTCAGATACTGGAAGGCTGCAATAAGGTCTCTCTGGAAGCTTCTCTTCTCCAGGCTGAACAATCCCAACTCTTTCAGCCTGGCCTCATAAGAGAGATGTTCCACCCCTCAGATCATTGCTGTGGCCCTCCTCTGGACCTGCTCCAACAGGTCCATGTCCCTCTTGTGTTGAGGGTTCCAGAGGTGGATGCAGTGCTTCAGGTGTGGTCTCACGAGAGTGGAACAGAGGAACAGAATCCCATCCCTCGACCTGCTGCCCACTCTGCTCTGGATGCAGCCGAGAACATGGTTGGGGCTTTCTGGGCTGCACTTTTGCATTGTTGGCTCATGTTGAGCTTTGCTGGTTTTAAGAGTAAGGGTTGATTATTTGGGCAGATCACGATTAAGGCATCAGAACAGCACTCTGGAAAAGCCATTTGTTGCACAAGCAGAATGCAGGCTTTGAGGAAAAGGCATAAGCTACACCTTGCTGCACAACAACACCCAGCAATAAAGCATCCACATTAAAGGTTCTTCTGCCTGGCTGATGAAGTTTATTGTGAATTTCTCCCAGACTCCTTGGGAAGGGTAGCAGATAAGATGGATGAGGCAAGTCTTGCAGATATTCAGGAGAGAGTTCCTAAAGTGATACTGAAAAATACAGTAGAAGGGCAAGATGTAGCCTCCAAAGCAAAAAAGAACAAGAAATTCAGTGTGAGGAGGAAGGATAAAAGCAATCCATTTCAAGCTAAAGGTCAGTGCCAGTGTCCAGGAAGAATAGGTTGCAGGACCCACTGGAGGCACTGTGTCTTACAGCTCCATTGCAGTTTCTAGACACATCACAGAATCACTAACTGTTAGGGGCTGGAAGGGGCCTCTGGAGATCATCTCATCCAACCCCCCTGCTCCAGCAGGGTCACCCAGAGCAGGGTGCCCAGGATCACATCCAGGCGGGTTTGGAATCTCTCCAGAGAAGGAGACTCCACAACCTCTCTGGGCAGCCAGGGTCAGGCTCTGGCACCCTCACAGCAAAGTTTTTCCTCCCGTTAAGGTGGAACCTCCTGGGTTCCAGTTTGTGCCTGTTTCCCCACTTATACTTGTCTCTCCATCCAGTTCAATTATTCTCATCACTACTTATTCCACCTTTCCTGTCTGCCCTGGTTCACTGTATGGTGGCAGCAGCAAGTTCTGGCATGTGGGTGCAAACTCTGCTGGGAGACAGGCCTTGCTCTCAGGAGCTCGCAGTCTACCTAAAGAGGAGAAAGTCTTCTGTACAGCAGATTGGAAAAGCAGGTCATGCTGTAGACAGGAGTAAAAGCTCTCAAACAATGTTTCTAGACACATTAGTTGGGAAGCCTGCCATGTTCCATTCCTAGTTTGATCTGTGCATCTGACACAGCAAGGTCTCAGAAAAAGCTAAGAGATAAGTTATGTGGTCACCAAAAAACCACACTGACAGATTCTGTGCATTTATAACTGTTAAGGGAAGCAACATGGTCTCAAGCCTACAGGTTACACTAGGATTGGAGCTGTAGATGTAGTATGGGCAGAGGGAAGCTTAATGATGAACTCACAGATGGGACTGAACCTATGAATGGGAGATCCTGTACTCTGCCACTGCTGAAGGCACGCTCCAACACTCCTTGCCCTGCACTTCTGCAAGCACCAGGAAATTGGCCTCTACTTCAAAGAAGCTGCCTCAAAGCATCCACAACCCCTGAGATGTGCACCAACAAGAATAAACGAGACACCAGAGGAGATATCAACAGCACATCCCAGGTGAAGTGCTCTCACATCTACAGCACAAGTGAATTTGCAGGAAGTCTTAGGGAAAGAGCACAATGGATTTTGCCACTTAGGAAAGCAAAGGTCTACAGCTACAAGGAGCAAAAAATCAAGAGTAATAGTGGCAAGAGCTTGAAGTGCCAAAGTTTCTCAGAGGCTGGGAAGCTGTCAGGACACTGGCACAGTCAGGTAGTATGAGTTCCAAATCTTAGCGTCTAAGAGAGGAGAAATTTTTCCCAGTTTTCCAACTTGAAAACAAAAGGGAAAATACAGTAGTCCATTTAGCTTAGGGAGATTTTAACCTGGAGGGGCCCTGTCATGTTACTAAAAGGATGACCATGAAACAGGAAGAAAGCTCTAGTAACTAACAGCATATTTTCAGAGAACCTTAAGATTTGTCTGCTGTTCAGAATCCACTATTCTGGAGCAGGGCCCAAAGGAGAAACTCAGAGTGTAATGCTCTGTCTCATGTTTTAAGGCACATACTTTACAATCTAATTGAGCTGCTCTAGTTTCAAGTCTGCATTACACATGCAAGTAGGTACTCACACTATTTTTGGAACTGACTTGAAGGCAACACAGACTGAGAGAACTCCGCTGGGAAAGCCAGCGTCATAGTTAAGCAAATTTGACAAACCTCAGAAAGTATGAGCTGCCACATTAAAGGTCTAGAGCTGGAATTGCCTTGTCCTCTATAACTTCATCTTCTCAGTCCCCCTCTAGAAACTGACACTGAATATAGGCTGTAAGAGACCTTTTCTGCAGCAGTCTAGGAAAGCCTGTCATCGACTTCCCTCTCTTCCACCATTTCATCAAACCAGAACACCAGGCAGCAAGACAACACATGGTGCCTCCTGGCATCTATACAGATCCCATCCTTTGAAGCTTGATGTGTTCCTCTTCAGAGCTCTTTATCGATCTATGGAAGACTTTTACAGCCTAAAGGAAAAGCAAGTGTGTCCCATCAACACTGAGAGCAGCACCTACCTGGGCTCCTCTAGAGTAGGATCTGAAGATGGTGCAAAATCTTCCTTGCCCTGATGTGTCCCTGCAACAGAGAAGTGTTATAGATATGAAATCTGGAGAATCAAATCCCGTTCTGCATATCTTCTATTGGACCTAAAAAAAATAATAAAAAATCAGTGTTGATCTTGTCAGATCTCTAGAACATGTATGGTACCCAAACCTCTCCACATGGTGGTTTTTAAGAGGAGTCAGTGGGTGCATCACCAGGTATTCAGGGAAGGTCCTGTGCTGGTTCTCCAGCTCAAGAATTTCAATGCAAGAAGGAGAGGGTTTCAAGAGGAAAGCAGTAATTACATACTTGGGGCTTATTTTACAATAGATATCTAACAAGAGAGAAGAAAGAACATAAGCAGCCCACATAAACATACAAATTGGAAGAGATAAATTAGTTGCTTCTGTTCTTTTGTAAGAAAAATGAGGATACTAATCTTCAGAATGTAGGGGTATAATTAAACCATAAAACTATATGCTACTCAAGTCAGTCACTGAGGCTGAGAAGATGGTGTTCATCCCTATTTAAGAACTCCCACAGATCACCAATATTCCTGTCACTTGATACAACCATTGGTAAAGGGACTATTTAACTTCATGTTTTAAAGCTTATGTCGTTCCCTGCAAGACCTGGGTGAAACCTAGAATTGGGGCAGGCTACCTGTCCTTGCTCTTTCATCTACATGATTGCTGTGTCAGCTTCTCAGGAGGTTAAACCTCAGCCAAAGCTTGGCCAGGAGGACTCCAGATCTCCCTGCAGTGCCAATAGATAAGGCAGGGGTCACCTCTCCCATGCAGTGTCCTCCCATCTCCATCCCAGTGTCAGGTCACTCCAGTAAGTCCTGCTCTCCAGAGATTTACCACACTCTGATATTAACCATGAGGTCTATCAACTGCACTTTTTTTAATGTTTTACTCAAGTCATTGAGAAATATCCAGCTTCTGCAGGGACTAAGGGTTTCACTCATTTTTTCTTTCTACTCCTTCCACATTCTCTTGCCTATATTTCTCATCCAAGGATTTCAGGAAAATCCTGTATTGCTTCCAAGATAGTACTGTCCTCTCAGTGACTGAGAGCTGTGTGGAAACATGGTCAGGTATGACAGCGAAAGACTGAAACTGTGTCCAGCTCTGGGGTCCTCAGTGCTGGAGAGCACCTGTTGGAGTGGGACCAGAGGAGGCCACAAAAATGATCAGAGGGTGGAACCCCTCTGCTGCGAGGCCAGGCTGAGAGAGTTGGGCTTATTCAGCCTGGAGAAGAGAAGGCTGCAGGGAGACCTTCTTGTGGCCTTCCAGTACTTCAAGGGGCCTGTCAGAAAGATGGGGACAGACTTTTTAGAAGGGCCTGCTGGGACAGGACAAGGGGTGATGGTTTTAAACTAAGAAAGAGATTTAGACTAGAGAGAAGGAAGAAATTTTTGGTGATCAGACCCTGGCCCAGGTTGCCCAGAGAGGTGGTTAATGCCCTGTCCCTGGAACCATTCCAGGTGAGGTTGGTCGGGGCTCTGAGCAACCTGCTCAGAGGACTAGATGACCTTCCATTCTATGATTCTATTCCAGCAAAGATCAGCATGCTGTTTATGCTCCTCGATTAACAGAAAGGGGTCTGGTTCACTAGAGGAACTCACTGGTAGAACAGCTAGCAAGCCTCACCACATGCCTGGAGATGTTCTGTGCTCTCCGCAGCTCGGTAGAGCATCCCACCAGCAGCACCACGGCCCCTGTCACTGGTCCTGCACTCGCAGCCAAAGCGTCTCTGAAACACTCACCAGAGCTCCAGCTTGACCCTTCTGCCGTCCAACAAGATAGTAGTGGTCTTGTAGTCAATTCCTGAAAGGAAACCAATAAAAAGCTGAGCAAACGCTGAGCAGCTCTTCAGAGATGGACAAGAAATCTCTGCCCACCTAGATCTAGTATTTCATGTTTACAGAAAGTGAAGTTTTTTCCCCCCTTGCTCTATTGCATGTTTGTGGAGGGCTACAGAGACTTGACAGAAACAAACCCCTGCTCCAAGGCAGACTACTCTTGCAGAGCTCTATCCCTCCTCCCTAAAAATGTAGTTAACCCTTAGATAGCTTCTTACTCTTCCATTGTCAAGCATTGGAACAGGTTGCCCAGGGAAGTGGTGGAGTCACCATTCCTGGAGGTGTTCAAAAGACATGTAGATGCGGCACTTCGGGACAGGGTTTAACTGTCATGGTAGTGTTGGGTTGATGGTTGGACTTGATGATCTTAGAGGTCTTTCCCAACCTTAACGTTTCTATGATTGTTGGATAAAACCTGCAAGGACTAGAGCTGTAGAAGATTCAGTGGTCTGCAGCGTTATCTCAAGAGACAGCATTAAACTACAGGGGGTGAGCCAGAGAGATGAACTATTTAGGAGCTACGTCAGTCCACAGACCCACCATCTCTCAACAAACATCACTGCCTGAACCAGCCAAAGGACATTCTGGGAGGTGGGTCCTGAAAGGCTGTCCAGGGAATGCTGTTTCTTCTTCTGAGCAGCTCTCGAGTGTATGTCACACAGGGTCAGGTAAGGCAGGAAGCACTCACCCTTTAACAAGTGCTGAGAAGACGACATGAATAACTGTTCTTCATGGAGCCATAATATCAGAGCAGCAACAGAGTCTCCCAACCGTACCACGGGGCTGCACTGACAAGTGACTCATTCACACACAAGGTGCCCAACATCTTCAGGTACACAAAGACTTAAAAAACAGGAGCTTGTCTAGCATTCAGACACAGAAGCTGAAAAAAACAGGCAACTCCACTTGCAAGCAACAAGGGGCGCCAGGTGCCCAAGAGAAGCAGCTTCTCTGCAAGCTCCAGTTAATAAGCTTCAAGTATCTTGAAGTTGCTTAAACAAAGCACCATGCACCATCACTGCACAACCACTAAAGCACCTACTAATTTACAATCATCTTTAATAAAAGCAGAGTCGTTTCACTCTGATTAGATTGACTTAATTTTGATCCTCATGCCAAGAGATATCAAACGTTGAATCTATATTAATGACCCACCATTGTGTTATGACCTATATTTCTGCCAAGGAGAATTCTGCCCTAATAACCGAACGGACAAGTTTGTCAATAAAGCAAATGGATTTTTCTGAGTCATCAGCAGGAGCTCCCTGTTAGTGAAAACCAAATTAGATTTCAGTCTTCACAGGGTGCTATAAAAAGCAATAAAGATAATTATCTTAAATCCCAACTATTTCCAGTGCTTTATCACAGAAAATAGACAGTTTACGTTTTTATCTTCCTCCAGAGACAAGTGAATGATCTGTATTTATTTTCAGGCGGGTATAAATCTCCCTCATCCCCAGGGATGGTGAGAAGCAGTGGGAGTGAGCCTGCTCTGCAACCAGGGGGGAGCATCCAGACATCTCTTCAACCAGGATCATCTCCTGGCACAGGCTTACAGGCCATTAGGGAAGAGGCTAATTAAGCTCAGTTTCAGATACAACATCCCCACAGACTCTGCTCCACGCAGAGCTGCCCCATTTCTCACTGGGTGTAAGAGCTCCCTGCATGCCATAAGTCCTCAGCATGCTCCATGCCAGCAACCCAAGCATGGATGGAGCAGTTGCATGAAAGCCCCAAGGAGGGGGAATCGAGACGGTTTCCAGAGGTCTTGTGCTTCCAAAAAGGCCACTGTTGAGGTGAAAGGAATTGCTTGACTATCAGCTTTTAGAAGTGAGAGGTTCAGCTTGACTGGGAAGAGAAGAAAACTCATTAATGGAAATGCCAAACACATGAACCCAGGAATGCCTTTGCTGGGCTCTACGTTCATGAACAGCTCAGCTTATATCCCCAATGTGGGGAACACACATTTTCATCACAAATACACATGAGTTGGCCACCAGAGCAATGCTTTAAATACATTGTTCCCTCCATGCCCATCTGAACGTACACCACAGACTTTAAACCAGAGTCATGCCAGGCCTGTGGCAACCAGGAGAAAATAGCTCTGGAAAACTTCTTGAGCTCCTGCTGCAACTGTTCCTTACTCCAAAGATGCTGAGGGAAAATAAATAGGCAAAGTAGAAATCCCTTGTGTCCTTTATACGTGTCTATGCTCAGGAGAGAGTGTGTGTGAGATGGAGGGAGGAAGCGTGAGGTCCATGGTTGTAGCTGCACTGCAGATATCCCTTCCCAGGGGACAGGCAGGGTTGGGAGCCCATCACCTGTGGGAAATGAAGAGAGCTTACCACACTGGTGGTCCTGGAAGACCCTCCAAGCATCTGCTGACCACCATGCTCAACATCAAAAACCAAATACAAAAGCACAGAGAAAGGAAAGGATCAAGTCTATCTCTTCCCATTTCCTGACAGTTGCTAGTCAACTGGTTTAGCTGCCTGGGCTCAGGGCACTCCCTGTCTTTGTGCAGAACGTCCCTCCTTGGCATCAGGACGGGGAGGGTAGAGGCCTTTCTGAGGATCAGTCCTTCAGTGCTGCCATGGAACAGGCCTGAGGAATTCACACACATTCCAGTTAAAAGCAAAGCTGGTTTGACTTATATTCCAGGCTACAGCATCTGATAACACAGGTTGGAGGAAAGTGATGCTCTTTTTAACTTGCATGGGCCCAAACCAGGACTAGGGACTAAATTTACCAAAGGTTATTGAGTAAATTCTGTCTACAGGCTCACTGACAAAGGACAAAAGCTGTGCAACTGCAACATTTTGGAGAAAATTTCAGCCTTCCTCTTCCAGAGACAGTGCATTCCAACAGCTCAAAGGGATCCCCTTTAAAGCTCGCATCCCACATTGGTGGTGGTTTGGTTTTCTCTTTTGTCTGTTTTTTTAGCTGGTCAGCACTGTGAACAGGACACAGCTCAGGAGTGCAGCCCTCCCAGGGCTGTACAGGGTAGCCATGGCTCATTGGTGCTAGAAAACTTGCATCAATCACAGATGCCCTTAAAATAGCAGGACTCTCACAGTGGCCAACACCAGTACTGGACACCTCCCAGCTGGTACCTCACTGGTTTAGTCCCAATAAAGTCCACAGAGCTATAGTTCAGCACATACTCCCCCCATTCACAGAGAAAAGGAAGCTGAGCAGCCCAGCTCACTTTCCTAGGCCCAACCTGCTTTCCTATGCCCAGCCTACAGCTCCAGCTCAGCACTGCCTTCCCCTTGTCCCAGGGACCTAGTGACACAGGGTCACGGACCCACAGGCCACAGCTGCCACTAGAGCACAGGGGCTGGTGGTAGTGTGACAGTCGCTCATCTACCTGGTTTCAAGGTCCTGTACATGGGTCAGGGCAAACCCAATCTGGGCAATGAGTGGATCAAGAGCAGATCTGAGAAGAAAGACTTAGGGGTGCTGGGGAATGAAAAGCTCAACATGAGCCAACAATCTGCAAGTGCAGGCCAGAAAACCCCAAGCGTGTCCCAGACTGCATCCCCAGCAGCATGGGCAGCAGGGCAAGGGAGGGGATCCTGTACTGCTCTGGTGAGACCCACCCACAGTGCTGGGGCCAGCTCTGGAGTCCTCAGCACAGGGGAGACATGGATCTGTTGGAGCGGGGCCAGAGGAGGGCCACAACGATAATCCAAGGACTGGAACCCCTCTGCTGTGAGGCCAGGCTGAGCAAGTTTGGGTTGTTCAGCCTGGAGACAAGAAGGTTCTGAGAAGATTGTGGCCTTCCAGTATCTGAAGGGGGCCTACAAGAAAGCTGGGGAGGGACTTTTTACAAGGGCTTGTAGTGATAGGATGAGGGGTGATGGGTTCAAATTGGAGGAGGGGAGATTTAGATTAGAAATTAGGAAGAAATTCTTCACTCTGAGGGGGGTGAGACCCTGGCACAGTTGTCCAGGGAAGCTGTGGATGCTTCATCCCTGGATGTGTCCAAGACCAGGCTGGATGGGGCTTTGAGCAACCTGATCTAGTGGGAGGTGTCCCTGCCTGTGGCAGGGGGTTGAGAGATGATCTTTAAAGTCCCTTCCAAGCCCAACCATTCTATGACTCTATGATTTCAGATAGCTCAGACACCAGCAAGCTAAGTTTTGAAAACTTCATTTCTGTAGTTGACAGGTTTTCCTTCACCTGAACATCATCACCTCTGCTTGCACCCAAGTACAGCTCATTTTGAGAATGACATTTATTCTCCACCGGAACACACTTTGATTGCTCAGAAGGGCTACATTGCTACAAACCCCACGCGATGTTCCTCCATCGGCATACGCATCACCAGCAAAACAGCCCAGTCACCACCAGCAGCTGCCTCTGCAGCCATACCTGGCCCTCGGGGCATGCAGCCCCAGGGGGAAAAAGAAAACAGGCTGGTTTAAGGCTCAACTCAATCCATCTCCTTCCTGACCAATATCTAGCATGATGCAACAAAATGAATGAGGCTTGGAGAACAAGTCTGGGCTGTTCTCTCTCATTTAGAATTCAGGCCGACTCCTCTGCTATTTTTCTAGCCCTGCTTTAGACTCCTACTTACCCTGATGTCATCTCAACAGCTTTCCTCGAGCCGACCTGGCACAGGGTTCTCTGCAAAGCTGTCACCAAGCCTGATGTCAGACACCCAATTCCCCACTGCAGAGCTGGGTTTCATGCTCCCAGGCAAGACTCCAGGGAATTCCAAACCTTTGTGTCTTTTGCCAATTGGTATAAGGAAAACCTAAGCAAGCAAGCCATTTTCCCATGGGAAACCACAGGATGTGTTATAGGAAACTCTGACCTCTCCCAAATCACTCACACCGAGCAGAGCATGCTCTGCATCAAGATGACCTGGCAAACCCCACACCCAACCTGAGCTTTCACCCAAAAGATTACACATGATGAAAACGAGTGAAGTAAAAACCCCTCCAAGAGAAATGACAATGTTCTTCCAGCAGTTGATGCTCCTTTGCACTAGGCCATTGGCCGCCATTCCTCTGGGGAATTCACCACTCCGAGGAAGGCCCTGAATGGCTTCGGCACGGGCAGCAGCATATCGAAACTACCACAGAGGCGGCAGCGGGCAAGCCACTATATGGAACAGGAAGTCACTTTGGAAAAGGCAGAAAGACAAGGGAGATGCATATTTCATGCTACTCGTGGGCTCTTCCTTTCAACAGATTAATATCTCAGGAAAATTGCTTTAAATAGCCCAAGTGAACAAGGCTCTATAAATATTTACTACTCTAAGCACAGCAGCTTCTTGGCTTTGTGTAGGTCTTTGTTTTAGAGAAAAGGAGACAACTCTCAATATGATCCTGCCCTAACCCCTGGGCAGGGGACCAGAAGAGTTGTCTCCCTTTTGAAAAGGCAGATCTGAGCAAAACCTTACAGCAGTAAGAGCAGCACATGCTTTTTTCTTCCTCTAGCTTTGGTGATCTTCACTTGGTGCTGGGGGGAGATGCTAGAGCCAAGACAGCATTTTAGGTCATTGGTCCAAATCAAGTGCCCTCCTCCAGAGATGCTCTAATGATCCAACCTTTTAAAAAAAATTAAATTAAACTGAGTTTCCTTTCTCTATAATTCAAAAGAAGTCACAAGCTGGGAAGGGCCGGGCTGGTTGTGCTGTGTGGCATTCAGGAGGATCCCCAGGAGAAAGTGACGGGAGGCTCTTTGAGCAGCTGGCAAACAAGTAACTGCAAAATTGAAAGGCATATAGTGATGATAAAACAGGCAAACATTATCAAGAGTATCAAGCAAACTGTCCTGGGGCAGCACTGAGAATGCCTCCCAGTCTGCAGGGAGGACTTTGCAAATTGTGATGAGTTTGTAACTCAAGTGTGGTGGCAATCCCTAATACACAAGGAAGGACCAGAAACCACCGTCATGAGGAGTACAGCTGGTCTGAAATGGTTGTTTTCACTGTGACAAAAGCAGATAAACACCAAGAAACAATTCAGAGTGGGTCAAGGGATTGTAAATTATTTTTTTCTTCCATTTTGCAAAAGGAAAATATTAAAAACAAACCTCCAGTGAAGCTTCTCAGCAGTAACGACTCCAAGAGCTGTGGCTAAGCAAAAGTGGGTAAATTTAGCTTAAAACCTTTATCACCAGTTCAGACAATGGTGTGGATGCCAGCAAGAGCACCATGGCCAATGGTGAATTTTCAGGAGAACATAAGCTACACATGAGAGCCCTGTCCCCTCCCTGGCAGTCCCTGACAAGACAGGCTCCCCAGGACAGCCCCAGGAGGGATCTGGGCAGGGTGTCCCCTCCTCCGAGACCCTCTCACAGGGCTAGCAGAGCCTGGCTGGGTGTTGATGGGACTCCCCAGCCAGTCATGGTCCCTTGGCACACCTTCAGGGACACACAGGCAAGTTTTTTACTGCATCAAGAGGAAAGCTGCTGAAAGGTCCCTCCCTTTTCCTCCAAAGGGCTTGTGCAAACCTTCCAGCCGGATGAAAAGAGATAAAAACAACCATTTAATCTGTGCAAATCCAGTGCAGTGACTGTGCCTCTGCCTGTACAACAAACTTCATAACCAGAGTCTCATCAGCAAACCCGAGAACAAACAAGGGAAGAGAAGTGCTGGGAGGTCACGAAAAAGCGGGTGCAGTAGCTCCAGGTCTGCGTTGGGACACAACAGCAGACCAGCTCCAGAATAGGAGCATCACTCCCACTTTCAGGCCTTGGCACACAAAAGTCCCACCTCAAAACCAAGGCAAAACTCCACAGACCACCACCACCACCCCCATAACAAAACCACACTCACTTGGAGCTGACAGCAAGAGTTTGAGTAGCAAGGACACTGGCATAGCAGCATGGAACTGTATTCCACGAGAAGACAACAGTTCTTACACATATCAAGTGCAAACACTTCCTCTCACTGCATCCCACATCCCGCATCTTTTCATTTAAGAATGGTTTATGGTGAGATGGTCATTAAATGTCAACCTACAGATCCCAAGTCCAGCAGCCAACTTGCTCCACAAAACAGAATACGAAGCCAGGACACATGAGCATTGTTCAAAATGCTGTATTTTGGTGTGTTTTTTTTTTCCCCATGCCTTCACCAGCCTATGAGAAAAAGGGCAGCCAGGGCTGAAGACTCACATCAGAATTGTTTGCTTGTGAGCAAAAGTCGATAGAGAAAGACTTGTCGCTTCGTTTCCAGTCAAAGGAGGCAGGTGGGCATGGAAAACATAGTCAGCCAGGAGCTGCCAGCTGTGGAACGCATGTTCAAAGCAAACAGATTTTGTACTGCAGCCTGTAACAACTGAATGTGTTGCTCCAACACCAAAATCCAGGCAGGAGGCAGCTGCTGGGACCAGCACCCAAGTAACACGTGCACCAACAGACCTAGATATCAAGATCCTTGGATTCAAGTTTTTCAAAAAACAAGCAGTAGCATCTGGACATAAAGGACTCCACCAGTGCTTTACCTTTCACTGAGCTCCAGCTGTTAACTTAGAGGAGTAGTTGTCTTCTCCATCATCTCCAAGTGATATTAAATCGCTCAGAAAAAAAAAGTGGTAGGAGCACGTAAACAGTAGCTGATGAAAAAAGTGAGTTCAAGCTATCCAAGTAACAACTGATGAAGTCATCTGACCTTAAAAAGTGTGTGCAACAGCACATTAACAGCAGCGATTTAGCACATCAGCTTCAGAAAAAATCCCTTCCGAACAACACATGAGCTCATCAGTTTGAGTCATGCATTCAATCATCTACTCTTTAGAGAGGCAAACAACAAGTCATCTCCAGCAGCAACAGTGGTCAAAACGTATGCTTTAAACAAAAGGTGGATTAATTCCAGGTCAGTGTCTTTCAGTTGAGCATTTACCTTGGCAGCATCACCTCTGTTTTGAGCAGGGTGGTAAAAATTCCCAAACAGCATCACTTGAAAACACCCCCAGCTCCTGCCTGCAGAGCTGGAGCTGAAGGTCAGAAACCACGTGCTTCTACCACTGCACTCTTGTCCTGCATTGGAGCTGAGCAACCACCTTGGGAACAGGGTCAAGAGGTCTTGGTTCTTACCAGGCATGGAGGAGACCAGTGCTGCTCCCGCATGGTGCTGGCTGGGGGACAAGGATAGACTGAAACCATCTGCTCAAGCCTTCATCTTCTGCTCACATGGCAACTACAAAATCCACTCTTGCTGCACAACTCAACGGGGGGTAATGAGGAGCTTCTGCTTATTTAACGGCGCAGTAGATGAGTCTGAGCCATTTTGGGCCAGAGAGTTCAGCCCCATGCACACGGCCAGGAGCCTACACCCCTGAGCAAAGCTCAGCATGTCACGAGAGCTCCTGTCAGCTCAAGGGAGCTGCCATAGTACTTGGCGATACAGCAAACAAGCTGCCAAGCATGCTGTCCACAGATGAAGAGATGCAGAAACAGAGAGAACAAACATTTCCATTATTTGAAGTTACCCACATTTGTGGCTTTTCTCCTGAAAAACATACTCCATCTTCTACTCATACCTGCCTCGTTTCAACTGAGAGTGCTTTTGATGTAGATTGGAAGCCTTTCACCAAAAGGCTGCTCATGTCAGAGTTTGTTCCCAGGCATCTTCTTCTGGGGCTAAGGGATTGTAGGTGGGGATCTCAGACAAATAATGGCTCATTTGGTTTTGTAAGCAGCCAAAAGCAAAACACTTATTTGGAGACCTCTGGGAAGCCCAGATTTGCAGAAGACTTCACTTCTCCCCTGCCTGCTCCACAGCCCAGCAGTGTTTCAGCAGCTACGTGGTCCTCACACAGAGGAACTTTGTTCTGGGCTCATTTAAGGATGACAATTGCATCTGAAAATGGCATTTGAAGCCAGAAGCAAATCTGTTTCTAAAGCTTGAACAATTTCAGTGGATGCCTGGGAAGCCAAGAAACAGTCAAAAGTCAGTCCAGAATTGGGGATGTTAAGTAGATTTGTGCTTTAGAAGAAAATCAAGAATGATTTTATGGACAGAAGCAACAACAAACAGAAGAGTTTCTTAATGCCTTGAGGTTCAGATCTCCATAAAAACTCTACAGCTGTATGGAGAAACAAAGGCAGCCAATGAGGAGAATCAGAGGGCACCATAACAATCTTCACTGTTGCTTCATTACCATACAAACACCAAGATATGCTTGGAGACAAACAAAAAAAACACCAAAAACCCCACCAAACAACCTACAAAATTCAAAAAAATCCAATTATTCGTTCAAAACACCTTCAATATCAGGATATTGAAGAGGTCTCCTTTCCACATTCACACCTCTCCGTACTGTGCAAGTTAATACAAGGGCAATGCTGCTCTACAGCATCAGACCTTGTTGGCATCACCACTAGGATGACGCTCACACCACCATGCATGAGATGCTAGGCTCAAATGTACAGCTGCACACCCACTTGCCGATCCTGCACACGGAACCCAATGTACATGGAGGCAGTTCCCAATCAGGAAGACAGGTGCCCACAGTTCCTCCTGCCACCCACACCCTGCCACTCGACACCAGTTGGTATCTCCATGGTTTGCCATCTCCAGACTGAAGCTGTACACCCAAATGCCCAGAAGGAAGGCTACAGCATTTCAGGTAGGTGTAGATGGTTAAGCACCATGTGCCTGCTGAGCATGGGTACTTACAGAGCTCCCAGAGCAGCAGTGGAGAGACCACTCATCATGAATATCACCAGCTTCTGAATTTAGTCTTGCTGCACCAACCAGGAAGGGACTACTCTCAATGGCCCAGAATCAGGTTTGCAAACCCTCCACTTTTAGCCCACATTGGAGTCTCCCAGGTCTTCTCCTGCTCCTTATCTACAGGCAGTACAAATATCTCATCCCAGCTATGCTGACAGCAACTCTGCAACAGGACTTTTGCTGCTATCAGAAACAAGCCAGCATGCTGCATTTTTAAGAGAGAAAAATAGTACTGAATTTTAACCTTGTAATCCAGATGATACCTACAAGAATCATAGAATCTTAGACTGGTTTGGGTGTGAAGGGACCTTTAAAGGCCATCGAGTCCAATGCCCCTGCAGATGTCCCTGCTCACTGCAACTAGAGCAGGTTGCTCAGAGCCCTGGCCAACCTCACCTGGAATGGTTCCAGGGAAGTGCCATCAAACACTTCTCTGGGCAACCTGCGCCAGGGTCTCACTACCCTCAGCATCAAAAAATTTCTTCCTTCTCTCTAGTCTAAATCTCTTCCTTAGTTTAAAACCACCACCCCTTGTCCTATCTCAACAGGCCTTGCTTAAAAAGTCTGTCCCCATCTTTCTGACAGGCCCCTTGAAATACTGAAAGACAAAAAAAAGGTCTCCCCAGAGCTTTCTCTTCTCAGGCTGAACAAGACCAACACTCTCACCCTGGCCTCACAGCAGGATCATCTCTGCGGCCCTAAGAACACAATCTTGTCTCACCCTAAGGAGCCATTTCACAACAAACCCACAGTAGCCAGCACGGTGAGCAGCACAGGCAAGGCTCTCAGCTTATTTAAGACCAATCCTGCAGAGTTTTACCTCCTCACACCAAATTACAAACCTACAGTGTCTCCTGTATGGATTTTACCATCAAGTTACTTCAGCAGTTTGACAACATAAGTCTTGGGGACAGGAGATGATTTAAGATTAAATAAACAGTAGAGGCAAATAGTGGGAGTTTTGTCGGGGTTTTCGTTTGGTGGGGGCTTTTTTGATTGTTTGGGGGTTTTTTTTAATCTAGTTAGGTCTTCTGTCCACTTGGCCTTCAGAATCATGGGCAAAAGGGACTACAGGCTGCAACTGTTAGAAGTGGCATGGAGGAAACAGAAGAAAGACAGGGTAATTTTTGTGCACATAACTGGGGGGGCTGCAGAGAGTAATCATCTGCAAAACCAAGAAAGTGGTACAACGAAACCCCCAAACAGGCCAGAGAACTCCGAAGTTGGGCTGGAAAAGAAGTTAAAATGGCATCTCTAAAAAGAAATTTAAAAAAAAATAAATCTATGTTTTCTTTAAAAGGAGATTATTCAAGAGATGCACAGCACCTTCAGGGGTTGTATTTATAGGAGAACAGGTGTCAAAGGTTCAAAATGATATAATATTGTGTGGTTTCCCAACAGGGTGATGGAAATGAGACCAAGAGGAGGTAGAAAATCTAAAAAGCTACAGCTACATAAAAACGCACTCAGCAAACAGAAACCTTATAGGAACAAACAATTTCTGAGCTGATGTTGCAACCTTATTATTACTACAACTTCTGCAGAAACAGATCTCTTTGATGGGGGTGCCCAAGCCCTGAGCCACAACCCTCTACACCCCAAGGAAATTATCTTTCAGGTGAGACCCAACTCACAGCAAAGCATTTAGCCAAAGATTTTCACATTGGAGCTTCTTCCTTCCTCCTCCTCTGCCTGCAATAGAAGCCAGTATGACATAATGCTCCTGTATCACTGCTCGCTCCATGCCAAGACTGGGCTGACAGAGGAAGGAGAGGGAAAGAAAATGAGATTTTACAGCACAAGGTTATAAAACCTCAGCTCCAAAACTTCAGCTGACAGCATAGCTCTTTTCAAGAGCAAGGGAAAGACGCTCTGCTCTTCCAAGAGAGTGAGGCTGTCAGAGGAAAACATGCCAGGGAGCTGCTGGAAACAAAAGCTGAAGGAGACAAGGCGGAGACATTTTCCATGGGCTTTCCTATGCGGCTTATATCATCAATCACTAAAAAAAAACCTGCACCAGGAGAAGTGGACAATGCCACTGTGGGATTTGGATATAGCAAAACCCACTTGCTTGTTAAAAATAAAGAAATACAGCGAAAGTTTTAATCCCAGTTACCAGCAGAACGTTCCACCCATTTTGGGTTTACACTGCTCAGTTCCCATTGCCTTTGTGTGCTCAGGGCTCAGGACACATTAACAGCCCTGTAAAAGCAAAGCTTTTCTACAGGGAATTAGAGGCAGCAAAAACTGCCCAGTGCAAGTGACAACTTTGCAGAGTAAGTCCCCAATTTCATAATACCACAACAAAAACACAACTCTCCTGAAAAATCACATATGCCCCACAACCTATGGTGCTGTGCATCCTTAATCCTGCCTCGAGAGAGCAAGCTGAGGACATCAAAACCTGCGAGGCACCCAGTCTGCGGGCTGTTTTTTGTTTTCATGGTGGGTTTTATTGTTTGTCTGCTTCATTTTGGGGTTTGTTCTGTTTTAAGGTTAAGCCACAGCTAGTTAGTCCCACATCAAGCAGAGATGGAGGTTCAACACTGTATGTTTGGAAATATTTTCCACACAAAGCATAACCAGTAAACAACAGAGAAATAAGATGCTGGAGTTGTTTCTGAGCTACAGCCTGCTCTGATGTGATTGGTTTTGTGTCCCTGATGACAGGGAAGCAAACATCCCTGAAGGACACACGCAAGTGCTGGCAGACACAGGGAATTGCTGCTACAGCCACTCTACCAGCTACCAGAGGAGACTTCCAGCAGCACAACCAGTGTGGTCCTGCTGACACATTCCTCACTGATCAATTCTCTGGCCACTGCAGGGACATGATGGCAAGGCTGCGCTTGGAATGTTTTGCCTCAATCTACCTCGCATCAGAGCACTAAAACCTCAAAACAAAACATTATTCCAATGAATACAGTCACACCAGAAAACAAACAGCAGTTCCCTCTGGCATGCAGCAGCTGAAACAGCAGGGCAGGACAGGCCAGCTGGACAGCTTGTGTCTGCAGTGACAAGGACAACGTTGTTTCGGCAGACAGCGGCAACACATCAGCAAGGAGGAGGCAGCAAAGCAGTGCCAGGATCCATGTTTCCCTTCCCACTGATCCCAAAAAGAGCCCTGACATGCTGCAGCAATGCCAGGATGAACTCAACGTCTATAGCTCTCATGTCTATGCCCAAAGGTGCCAGCACACCAGTGCTCTCCTTGTCTGAGGTTTTGCTGCACACAGGTAGACCCAGAAACTGTTCCTTGTATGCTCACGAAGGGAGGTTAGATGCTCTTAGGTGTTGAGGGAAGTTCCTCACAGAAGCAGCTGAAGTTTAAAGCAGAACTACTCAGCCACACACTTTGTTAAGGCTTGGAAAAAGCAAACGAGGCTAGGTGTCCCCTCTTCTCCATCCCTGCGTACACTGGTTGTGGTACAGATGATCTCCTGGTTGTCAAGTAACTAAGAAGACTTATATGAAGTAAAGCTGAGCAGTTTTACAGGTGACATTTCTGGATGCATGCTGGTGACTGAGCAGTCATGGGACAAACCCAGAGAGTAATTGCTGCAAAGAACGACTTGAAAGGGACAGCTTAGGGACCATCAAATTTAGCCAGCTGCATAACTACAACCAAAGGGAAAAGACACCCAAAGATGTGGGTCACTCAACCTGTAATTAAACAGCAGTGGTGAGGTCCCCAGGCAACCAGCACTGGTTGGGAGGGTCCTGACCACCTCCAAGGGCTGAGGAGTGTCTTCAGCCACTCTTTGTTAACGTGGCCTCTCCCTGCCAGGGAAAGGGCACAAAGCTCCTCAGACTTTGTTCCTCGCACAGACACTGAGCCGCAGTGGGCTCACTACCCCTGCCCAAATGCAGAATTTCTTGCAGCTCTGCCACAGGAGAGCTCTTGGGAAAGATTCGTTTTTTATCTGACCAATAAAACCTGTCGGTAGCTGCTGCAACCGAGCACTTAAGTTGCATTTTTCCCAATGTTTCCTTGGGTCCTTGGATAGCAGCATGGTAACAGAGCACCTAAGGATGAGGCTCAAATAAAGGCATTGAGCCTCAGCTAAGGGATGGGGTTGAAACAAGGCATCAGGGCTGGTCACAGCATCAACCCTGCGGCAGGGCAAGATTTTCACTGTAGCTTCTGCATGGTCTTTGAAAGGAGACCTGAGTGAGGATGTAAGGCTTCATCCTCATCACTTTCTTAACACAAACTGAGGACAGGGTAAGAAATAAAAATAAAAATTCCCCCCCGCTTCCAATCAAAGCCATCTGCTCAGAAACACACTCTATTCCTCTCTCCCTCACACACGCTTCTGCTTTCCCATAGGAAGAGCAGCATGTGAGGGGGCAGGCTGCACAGAAAAAGCCCTCCATTACATGAGGATGGAGCACATCACACTCACATCTGCGTGGTGAGACCAGCCTCAGCCCTATTACTGGAGCACGTGGAGCACTGGCTCATACGGCAGTGACAGCACTTGTGTCTGCGAGCACTCCAGCACAGAGCCCTGCCCTGACTCACCTGCTGTGGATGCAGCCCCAGAAGGGCTGTCTCCTTGAGCAAGCCAACAAACCAGCTGGGCAAGATCATTTCAGCACAAGCACATGAAAAACTAGATATTTGAGAGTGGATGTATGACAGAGTCATGGGTCCTTCAGGTGAGGAGCAGCCTGGTCTTCCTTCTGCAGGACACATACCCCACCCCTACTTTCACCCACAGCTCCACCACATCTTGTCCAAAGCCACCCTGTGACCACAGACATCTCTGTCCTGCTTCACTACCTGGGGAAGGGTAAGCACAGAGCCCAAGCAGCAATTAAAGCACCAAAGTGTCAAGTGATCTGTGTAGTTGACTCATGTCCATGAGTAAGGCACACAATTGTGGATGCTCTATCCCTGGAGGTGTTCAAGGCCAGGTTGGATGGGGCCTTGAGCAACCTGGTCTAGCGGGAGGTGTCCCTGCCATAAAAGGGGAGTTGCAACTAGATGACCTTTGAGGTCCCTTCCAACCCAAACCATTCTCTGTCTGTCATTTTGTTCTGAGTTAGCTGTGGCTCACAGCACATGGGCCAGAGCAGCCACCCTGTACTTCAGTAGAAGGAGGGAGTGCTGGAAGGAGAGGGCATTCAGCGGGAAGGCAGGATTTTCGGTTCCTGGGGGAGGTCCTCCAGCTGTCAGGAGCAGCAGTGAGGCTCCAAGAATGGCAGCCAGCTTCCATCACTGCAGATCTGGGGAGTGGACTGGGTGAGAGCTGGGGAGGAGGACAACACTGGAAGCCCAGAAGAGCATTAATGTTTTCCCAAAAAGTCTACATTTTCATCAGAATACTAGTAAGAAGGCTTAATTCAGGGCCTTTTGCGGCAAGAAGAAGGAAAATTTAAGTCCAACTCAGCTACAAACCCTCCTGGGGTGGGAGGTGACAATATCCAGCCACGGGACAAACTCCCTGCTCAGAGCAGGAAGCGCTTGGCCTGTCGCTCCTGGAGACCAATACACTCAGTAACTTCAGCATGAACCTACTAAGAAACACCCAGGTGACAACTGGACCTCAAATTCCTCCTCAAAACACTGTTTTCACATCATCAGGAGTTCAATATCCAGTGGCCTTGCAGCTCGGGTGCAGCAATCGGCAGGAGAATCTCTCATGCCTCACACTGCAAAGGCCAACAGCATCCAGGAGTAACAACCACCTCTACTCACATGGACCAGATTCATTTTCAACAGCGACTTAAACAGAGGACATTGCCACGGTCTTGCTACACACAATAGGAACCACGGTGCCTAATTTAAGAGGTGCCTGATTTAGTATGAGGCTGTGCTGAGAAGTAATGCTTCTGTTCAGGGATCCTGAACAAGGATGAACAGAAGCAACAACAATGCTTCAAGACAGACACAGGTCATACTGCGTGCAAAACTTTCAGATTCTGGATGTGAGCAAGCAGATGCTGCTGACCGCTTGCAAAAGCCATGCTAATAGAAAAAGGGCTGCCCCATGTTTTGGTTGCCCCCTGTTCCAACACCCCAGCTGCCCAGTGAGAAGAGAGGAACCCCTCAAGCCTTATTCTAGGGGCTCCACTACTGCCCTGGCAGAAGAGTGGCAGCAAAGCTACAGAGTTTCACGTACAGAGCATCACTTTTAAAGGTCTGCCTTCCCAGAGCTGCAAGGGGAACCTGTTTCAGGCTGTAATTCGAAAACTTGTGTCAAACCACCTGTAATTGGCCAACACAGTAAAAACAGCAGACCCTAATGAGACTGAGAGTGCCCAACGGCTTCACCCCTCCCCAGGCTAGGAATCTAGGCTCTAGGTTAGGAGCTTGACGTGAGGTGTCCCCATCACAAGATCAACCCAAAGCACGCTCCATTTTCCACCCACCGATAATGGCAAGTTCTGTTTTCTGGACAGATGAAACATGCAGTAGATAATAAAAAGCGTATTTCAAATTGGGATGCGGACTCTGGGATGAGAACACTGCACTTAGTAGAAGATTTACAAAAAGAGCCACTACATAACATTCCACCATTGCGGTTTTGGGACAACATCAGGCATGTGTCAAGAATAAGGCCAGGCACTGGCTGCTCATAAAGCCCAAATGCCATCAGGTCAGGGGATGGTCCCCGTCCAGGCAGAGTGAACTTGCGGCAGCGGAGACACGCGCCCTATCAGTACGCACATCACAACCGTGCCAGAGATGGAAGGAGCTTGCTTGCCAAGGCTGTCAGGAATATCACCAGCAGGATCAAATTCACCCCAATTTCAAAGCTGCTCCATCTGATTAGCAAAAAGGCTCATAGCTTTGCAGAAGCAACAGAAGCAGAGGCTATCAGAGCATATATTACTGTGAAAAAACAGAATGTGACCAAATTCTCTAATTAGGAATTGCTTCAATTTCCCACAGAAGATGAGGAAGGTTCTGAAAATATTATTTCACTGAAACGTCTTTTTCCAGAAAAAAGATGTTCATATTTTTGTTGCTGTAAAATAGCAGGTATGGAGACAAAGCTTTTACAGCCAGAGCCAAAGTCACAGTTCTGTAGGTTTGATGTATGTATCAAAGAACCCACTGCACACTCACTTTGCAATCGTACTTATTACTCCTGCATCACCTGCTTCAAAACAGCAGTCACAACCGCTTCTATCAGAAGACAGTTCCAACTAACATTTCACTTAAAACAACAACCCTGTTACACTCCCCATCTCTTTCTGCTTAGTAAATGCTAAACCCAAGGAGCAGCTCTACAGCTCCCAGATGAGGCAGGTTCTTCAGAGACACAAACTCTCTTCAGGGAAGCTTAGGAGCGCTAAGCATCTCCTCGAAGGCAAACTGCACCAGCTCAGCCAGACACCCAACAAGATGAATGATACCACAGTCTTCTATTTTCCAAATTTGCTGCTCTCATTTCACAAGCAGCCTGACTTCTGAGTCACCACCTCCCTGTAAATCTCTGTGGAGCAGGTGCACACTTGCATGAGCTCCTATGATGCTGGTAGTAGCTCCAAGGACTGAGCACACAGTCAGGAGTCAAGCCCCATTGCTCCTTTATGTTCTGAATTCAGCCAGCTTCAACGCAGAGCGACAAGGAGCACCCGACCCCCTCAGACTCCTGCTCATAGGCAAAACTAAGCACCACCTGCTCCAGCTATGATGCAGGGTCTGAACTGGATTGCTTCTGTCAAGCCCTTGGGGATATTTTGCATAGAGGCTGGAGGGGAAGGATGACAGATTGAAAACTACCCCAGGACCTGCACCCTGCCAGGCTGTTATGCTTTAACTGCAGCGAGGGGATGCAGGAAATAGCACAGCGCTGCTCCTTGGCTCTTAATTATGGTCTTGTGACACTGTAGTTAATGGTTTGTCATGGGCTCCATTAGAAACCTTGATGTTTGCGGGAGGCGGACCAAGCTGCTCACAGCAGCCAGCTACCCAGCCAGAGCAGCTCTGGCCTGGAAATAAGGCTCCTGTTCTTTTGTTACAGAACCTGCTTCCTCTGAAGCTTGGTTCTGGCGTTAACCCCCTCGGCAGCCACGGGATGCCAGCTCGGCTCTGAGCAGGGTGCTGAGGTGCAGCTCTGCTTGGGAAGGGTCCAGCTGCGTTGCAGGATTCGGGCATCCAGGGATTACATCAGACACTGACCCCTCCGCCGTCTACGCTGGCCAAATTCTCCTGCAGTTCTTTATGATTTTAAGGGACGGCCGTGGCCCTTCCAGTGCCAGCCACACAACCCCTGACAGACCACACTACGCTTCCAGTTAATACATAAAAAAACAAAGGGAAAAAAAAAACCCGACGCCTCCCTCCCCAGGGCACAGACCCCCCCTCGCACGGGTCCCTGCTGCTGCCCATCACCGAGATGCCGGTGCGGCAACTCAAGCCCGGCCCGGTCTCCCCTGAGAGGCCGCGGGTAAGTCGGACCCTGCCCGCCAGCCCCCTTACCGTTGCTGTAAGCGTAGGGGGACTCGGAGGCCCCGTCCTGCAAGCTCTCCAGGATCTCCCCCTTCCCCACGTCGCTGTCCCCCACCAGCAGGAACTTGAGGAGGTAATCATAGCTCTTCACCGGGCTGCCCTGGGTTCCCATCCTCCCTCTCATCGGCGAGGAGGCCCGATCCGCATCCTCCGGCCGCCGGCCTGAGGGCGGGCTCCGGCCCCGCTCCAGGGACACCACCGGGCCTCTGCCCCCGCCGCAGCTCACAGATGGCCCTCCGCCTCGCCTCGCATCTTCCGCCCGGGGACGTGCTGGGGACCTGCGGCGGGAGGAGGAGGTGATGGAGGAGAGAAGTCTCACGACCCCACCAGCTCCCCAGCGCCCCCCGCCGCTGACAAAGCCCCCGCGCCCGCTCGCTCGCCCGCCCCCACAAAGCGCCGCCGCCCCGCCGAAGGCCCCGGACCCGAACCCGTCGGGCCGGGCCCCGGCCTCAGGCCGGCCTCGTCCACTCGCTCACCCACCTGAGGGCTGAGGCGCCCGAGGCCAGGCCGGGCCGGGCCGGGCCACACCGCACCGCGCAGCCGCCACCTCGGCCGCAGCCTCCGAACAGCGTCCGCTCGGCCCGAGGAGAGGCGGTGGCAGGACCCACCCCCCGCCAGGACAGCCCCGCTTCCATAGGCCTGGCCACGCGTCCGTCAAAGCCGGCCCCGCCCCGGCGCGGCCCGCCTGGGCCCTGGAGGGGCGGGGCAGGTGTAGACTACAGATCCCGGCGTGCCTTGCGGAGCCTGCGGCGCGCGAGCGCCGGGGCGGGGCATGATGGGACAGCGAGGCGGAGGCTGGGGCAAGCTGGTGGCCTCCTGAGGTGGAGTGACGTCAGTGGAGAAGGGGTACGAGGGGTCTGTGCGGAGCAAGACACGGCTCTGCAGACGGGCCCCACAGCACCCTCCTCCTTGCACCAGAGAGATATGGATTGATGGGTGGATGAGGAATTGGCTGAATGGTCACATCAAGAGGGTAGTGGTCAACGGCTCAATGTCCACATGGAGATTGGTGACCGCTGGTGTCCCTCAGGCATCTGGACTGGGACCAGCGCTGTTCAATATCTTCATCAATGACATGGACAGTGGGGTCAAGGCATCTGCAGCACGTATGCAGATGTCACTGAGCTGAATGGTGCGGCTGACACGCCTGAGGGATGGGATCCATCCAGGGGGACCTGGACGAGCTCGAGAAGTGGGACCCTGTGAACCTCCTGAGGTTCAACAAGGCCAAGTGCAAGGTCTTGCACCTGGGTTGAGGCAACTGCTGGTATCAGCACAGGCTGGGGATGAAGGGATGGAGCGCAGCCCTGCAGAGAAGGGGTTGTTCAGCCTGGAGAAGAGAAGGCTCCAGGGAGACCTTCTTGTGGCCTTTCAGTACTTAAAGAGGCCTGTCAGAAAGATGGGGACAGACTTTTTAGCAAAGCCTGTTGGGACAGGAAAAGGGGTGGTGGTTTTAAACTAAAAGAGGGAGATTTTGATGAGAAAGAAGGAAAAAATTGCTGACGCTGAGGGTGGTGAGACCCCGGCCTAGGTTGCCCAGAGAGGGGGTTGATGCCCCATTCTTGGAACCATTCCAGGTGAGGTTGGCCAGGGCTCTGAGCAACCTGCTCTAGGTGCAGATGTTCCTGCTTACTGCAGGGGTTTTGAACTAGATGTTCTTGAAAGGTCTCTTCCCACACAAACCAGTCTCTGATTCTATGATCTAGGTATAAGGATAGGTGGAGGTGGGGCATGCTTTTCCCCATGACCTCACTGCCAAACCACCCTGTAAATGGCTCCCCTGGTGCAGAGGAGGTCCCACAGGAGGGTTGGAGATGGCTGTATCCCACCATGGGGTGGTGGGTCCCTCCTAGTGCTGGTGGCAATGGGTGAGCATCACTGGGGCACTGCTGGGGAAGGGCAGGAGCTTCTGCTCTGCCAGGAGCTGCTTTGTGCTGTATGTGCAGACCAGTGGCACTACAGGTCCCAGGGCAAGGATGCACCCAGGACATGCAAGGTCCTCACAGATGCTAGCAAGCAACTCAGCTCCATCCTGATGGGGCAGCGCAAGGTGAAAGCAGTGATGGGGGCACAGGGTGGCAACCCCCACCCAGCCCCATCATGCTCCAGCACCTGTATTTCTCTTCCAGCTTTCAGGTGGCAGCCCCCAGCCCCAGGCATAGTGGTCCCACCTCCCCCTGTCCTGCCTCCTCTCTGCTCCTGTTCCAGTGGTGAACCCCTTCCCATTTGCCTTGTGCTGGGAGGACACCCACATCCATCACATCCTTCCCTGCGGCCCATTGCAAAGATGTCCCCTTACAGCCCCAGTGCCCTAATCCCTGCCCTTCTGTCTCCCCCATGTCTATGACCCTGGGACCCCACTGCTGCATGAGACCCCCAACCTGGTGTAACTGGTGCTGCACCTCATCACCACAGAGCCGGGGCTCTGGCCTTGCCCCGTGGTATGGAAGCCCACGGCTCCCAGCTTGGTGGGGCTGGTGGCAGCCCTCCCTCGGGCTGGTGAGTCAGCTCCTCTGCTCTGCTTTCCTCCAGCCTCCACTCCTGCTGCTCTGTTCCCCGCCCCAAGCTTCTCAAGTTGCAGCAGCAGCTGCAAGACTTCTTGCTTCTGTAAAATATTAATTGCTGCCCAAACCTATCTTTTACTGCGCAGCTGATTCACCCTCAACCCTTGGGGGTTGCTCTGCCATCAAGCAATGGGCCATGACAGCTCAGCCATGAGCATCTGCAGAACCTAACTCCTCTGCTAAATATCCCCCCAAAGTGGGGCTGGAAAAGGGGAATCTGCAAAACAGGCTGATGTGGGGTGGACCCAAACAGCAGCTGGCAAAGTCCAACCTGCTCCACCACACTGGCCATGCAGCCACAGGGGCTTTGGAGGTCCATTGGAGGTGACAGACTGGCCACATGCAGCACAGGGGACCAGGCACTGACAAATGCATCAGTCCCCAGCCAGTTGAGCACAAGCTCTGGGCACCAAGATTCTTCATCTGAGCATGAAGCACCAGGTGGCAGGACCCTGCTGCACCACAGCTCTGGGGACAAGGGACCCCTGGGTGCTGTGCTACATGCAGGACGGTGATGCTCTGACCCTGCATCATTTGCTGCCTTGGAGTCACATGGTGTAAAATCCTTTGGGGGGCTTCTTTTGATGAGGGAGTTGTATTCCCATGGGGGATCACCTGGGTCATTCAAGTGATTTCTCACCTCCGTAGTGGGATGGTGGAAAGCAAACTGGAGCCCAGACCAACAGGAATCATCACGAGACAGAAGCAGGACGGAGAAGGTGGTTGGTTGTTTCAGGAGCTGATGGCAGCTCACAGCAGGAGGCTGCAGCCTCAGTGGGAGGCAGACGTAGAGGGGTGACCCTGGCAGAGTTTGCTGTGGTGTGGGGACATTGTCATGGCTGGGTGTCCAGCTGATGCTGGACCTCAAACTTCACATGCAAACACACATACTTCTAATTATAGAATCATAGAATGGTTTGGGTTGGAAGGGACCTCTGAGATCATCTAGTTCCAACCTCCCTGCCATGGCAAGGACACCTCCCACTAGACCAGGTTACTCAAGGCCCATCCAACCCAGCCTTGAACACATCCAGGGATGGAGCATCCACAATGCCCCTGGACAACCTGTGCCAGTGTCTCATCACCCTCACAGTGAAGAACTTCTTCCTATTTCTAATCTAAATCTCCCCTTTTCCAGTTTGACTCATTACACCTTATCCTGTCACTACATGCCCTTGTAAAAAGTCCCTCCCCAACTTTCTTGGTCAATCCAAGCCACAATTTCTATCTAGGATGGAGCTTTGCATGCAGTGAATCACATTTTCCTCCACAAACCCCAGGCCCGTGTAAGAGGCACATGGAGCATCGTGCCAGCACTGGGAATCAGAAAGTGGAAGAAATCATGGTAAGGCAATGCAGTACTATGAAAAGCCTGCAAGATTACAGACTTTGAATGATGGTGGTAATGGCTGCTTGTTGCCTGCTGTAAGGGGTATGTGGTAGGAATCCGAGAAGATCTGAAATCTTTTAACTACTTCTCATCCAAGGACTGAAAATATGGCTCTGGGGATAAATTAGAGCCATAACCTCAGGAGGAGGCTCTTCCCTGAGGAAATGCCAGTGCTAGGCCAGTCTGCACTGCTGTGGAAGATGATGCTGATCCCAGCTTCTAATTAGAGAGATGACATCAGGTCAAATGTTCCTGAGCAGGATGTCTGTAAAGTTGTTGTAATGTCTCTGCGCAGAATCGGAAAAGGGTGGGGGAAGACTATTTCACAGCAGCGACTGGAAAGGAAGAGGAGACATGGCAGATATCCAGCAGAAGAAACTCATAGGCTCAGATACCATCACGGGCAAGGAGAACGCCAAGGATGAGAAAGATCAAGACAGCTCAGGCACCAGTTCTGCATGACACAGGAGAACTGCACCCACAATGGGCTGTCACCTTCCAACTGGGCTACTCAAGGTCCTCTGTGTCACAGAAGATTCAGGCTCTCAGGTTTGAGGAGGAGCTTCTCCTCAGTCTGGTATTTCACCATCCCTGGAGTCAGTATCAGCTTTTAGTAAACAGAACCACCACTGGAACATCTGATATGTCTGGCAGGTTCCCAATAGGAAGGTCCATTTGCTGGTTTTTATGGCTCTGTGCTGTCTCTGGGGCTTCCAGGTCACTTCATCCCAAAGGACAGCCATGATTAGGACGATCATGAGCTGTCTGCTCTCACAGAAAGATTTTAAAAACCAGGAACATTATTTTCACATGACCAAAAATAATAAAGTTTCTCACAGCAGTTAGTAAAGCAAACTATGTAGGCATGGGAGGGAGCAGGGGAATATAATTTAGTAGCTCCAGTGGAAACATTAAGAGGGAAATGAAGTGTAAGTCTGCTCTGCTGAGTGCCAGGTAAGGATGGGTGTCCATGACTCTGACTAAAGCTATGTGAGAAACATTGTTCATCCACTATATGGGTCACAACCTGGAGTTATTTGCACCTGGAGTGGAGAGAAATGCTTGGGCATCAGTAGTCCAAAAGAAGAAGAAACTGTATTTGTACATGAGTTTTAAGCACTGAACATTAAGGAAAACCAAAGTTCTCTCCAGTTTCTGCAGCCAGTGATGTCCCACCCACATCCTGCATTGACAGATGATGGTGGGGCTCTTGCCATGCTGGCTTTCTTTGGTGATGTGCCTTTCCTTTACAGTGATGTACCAGCACATCCTCTTTGGGTAGCAGTGCCCATGTAAAGCTACCTCCCTTCATAATGTCCTCAAGAAAACTGTAAGACCTTGGCAGCTCCTCTGTTTGCCTGCTAAGGAAGATCTGGACCAAGCACCTATCTTCAGAGCTTTTTCTCCTGATCAAACCCTGACTGAAGAGGCAGCAGCTGTACCATGAGGGGCTTTTAGCAGACCATTCAAATATATCTGGCCATTCAAATATATCTGGCCATAACCCCGTATGTCAATGTCTACAAAACAACAAAGCAACCAGTGGGACATCACGCTCTGGTGCTCAGTGGCACTCTCTGCAAGAGAGAGAACTCACACAATCAGCCCAGGACACTGAAAAGCCAAGCGCTGCTCCACTGTGGAAGCAGTACCCACAGCAGGAAAATCTAAGGGAAACGTGTCTATAGTTTCAGGGAAAGAAGTGGCTTTAAATGCCTCATATTCGAGATAACTTTAAAAGCTCGTTGACCATCAGAAAACGCAAACGATGAGGCGCCACATGGCAAGGCTCTCACCTGGGCCCTGAGAACAGGGATGTACTGACCCTGTGAGGCAGCTCATCACACGCTCCCCTGAGCTGCGGAACCAGCCAGGCTTCTGCAGTCCTCTGGCAGACCCACCAGCCAGAGCTGGACTCAGCAAAGCTGGGTTTGTTTTACACTCAGAAGCCCTAAGCCTTGGCAGAGCCCAGAGCGCTCAGCTACTATGGTTCCTTGCCACCTAAACCTGAGCAGGCTGGGGGCTCGACACATCAGTTCTGGCATCAGCTCAGGGCTCAGCTCTCCCCAAAACACTGTTTGTTTTTGAAAACGTGTAGGTGAGACCACATACACACAAACATACAGCAGCTTGGGTTTGAGGGCCTGCAGCCCTGCTACTTAACACCTCCTCCGGTGTGACAGTGGGGGTGAATCCATGCCCAGCCAAACCGAAACAAATAAATATCCTATGAACTCAGACAACTCCGCCATACAGTTTTCAGCATATGCCTCTACAAGCTCATCGTCCATCTTGGCTTTGATGAGCTGGCTCAAAGACTCAAGCATAAAAGCTCCAAAATACCCTTTGGCAGAATGAAACTCAGCATTGTGGCTTTGCACCACCCGAGGGGCTGTTTCCATACGGCCCTGTGAGCTGACACAGAAGGACATATATATATGTATATATACATACACACATCATTGACTCACTCAGGAGGCACTTCCTCGATTACACTAAATGCTGGTTTCATGAGGCATTGATGGGTTTAACCTTTCGTTTCCAAAAGAATCATTAGCCTATCACACAGAGTAGAGGGAAGAAGAAAGTTGAAAAATAACACTTAAAAATACTTGGCTTTAAAAATTCAGCCCTTCCCACATTACCAAAATCTAATTCAAGGGATCTAGCAGTTGCTGGCTCTCAGATGCCTTTGGTCCAAAAGCATTAGAATTCAATGTGGTTTTCTGACCAAGTCTCTCAAATTCTTTTGCTGTCTTCAGTCCTGCTTTTCTCCTTTATGTTTCCAAGGGTAGATCAGCTCTCCGAGGAACAGCTTCCTGCAGAGAGATGTCCAGGAATCCTTCGGGTAACAGCTGTAGGTTGGCAGCCTGTATGTCTGTACCACGCTGTGGTATGACAGAGGGTTGATCTATGAAGAGAAAATAAAGAAGGAGAGCAGCAATGAAAACACGTTGCAATAAGAAACACAGGCAGCTGAGAAGGGCAAGAGCAACTTCCGCATAGCACCGGCCTCTGTTAAAACATCAATACTGCTCCTCACAAAGCATCAGGATCCCTCTGAGGCTAGCTAAAGCTGTTCAGCCTTCTACAGCATCCTGAAATGTTAACAAACCAAACTTGGCAAGGAGTATTGTTAGAGTCAATTGCAAGCAGAGGAGCAGACACAAGCACCAGCAGGATTTGGGAGTAATGCTCACTACAGAAGGGTGTGGAACTGTCACCTCGCTGAGGAGCTTGGAGAGATGGGGCCTCTCACTACAGATGGCAACACTCCATTGGAGGTGCACCGTGACTTGGGACCTCCTCTATAACATCCCAGTTAAACCATTTATTTTATGGGCTTTAGTGTGCTTAGCCCTCAGCCCACTTTACGCTAAACCTGGTATCACCTGATACCTACCCAGTGGAACTGAACTCTGGCAGAACAGGACGTGTACCACACAATGCCATACAGGGCTGCTCACTACCATTTGAAATTAAGTCTCCTTGGCTGAGTTCATCTTTTTAAATTTGATTTCAGCCACCTTCCCAAGAATGCTCATGTCTGAGGTCTCTGCCTACAAAATCTTGAGGCTTCTGATCATGAAGCTGCTGTATTGACCTTTTGTAAGATGGAGGGGCAGGCAAACATGTTAGTTGGGCAAGGGACAACAGAAATACATTGGACCCTGGAAAATCTCATTCCAGTGAAGCACTTGAAGGTAGAGAGATAGGTGAAGGCCAGAGGATTGATCCAGTCTGGCCAAGACCTGATGCATGGAAAGGATGTACAGAAATAGATTGTCTCCAACAGATTATACAGAAATAGTGGGTCTCAGAGAACAGACCATGAGATGCCAAGGTGAGGAGACTTACAGAGCTAGAGGAAGCTGGGACAGTGGGGAGAAATGGTAGGACATTCTCCTCTGGTGAAAAGGAACCATCCTCTAGCTCTGTTGGAACCAATCAAGCAGCTGCATGAAAGGAGACTAAAACTCACAATAGAAAATCCAGCCACAAAAAGGAAAGAGACAAAGCAATGACCATGCAGATAGTCACTACTTTGTCAAAGATGAGTATTTCTTTCATCCACTAAAGAGCAACTAGTTTTCTGGGAGCTTGCCTGTACCACCAGTTTGCTTCAGCTGTCTGGTGCTCACAGAGAGATGAACTCATAGTGCCTACAAAGACAGGGCTCTGTGAAAGGGTGATTAAGTGAAAAGTTCACTGGAATTAGTCCTGGAGACTTTTGTCAAATTATTTTCAAGGTACAATGTTGCTGAAGCAGAGGGAGAAAATGCCTGTAAGCAGAAGCATCCCTGTGAAGTTTAGGAAAAAGCAGGAGCTCATACAGGCTGAAGGACACCAAGGAACAGCCAGACCCAGCATGGCCCAACTCTGGGCCACTGACTCATTAGCAGATATTAAACATGTCCCAAACAGTTTCACAGGAATGCAAACAAAATGAACATTTGTCCCAGAAATGGAAGAACAGGGTTCATACCACCTGAGGTATGTCTAACCCAAACCCATGCAGCTCATATTGCAAACACATTCTGCAGCCTAAAGGTGAAGGACGGAACACAGCATTTATGGGACATTCTGCATGACTACAACCAATCTCATCATATTGTGGTCATTGACAGATAAAAAGTAGAAATAATAGAAAAAAAGCAAAGAGCAAAGAAACCTGCTCCCTAAAAACAAAACCAGTAAAACCTGAGTAACTATTTCTGCGTATTTCCTCAGTTGTAGGCAAACCAGTATGTTTTAAGTGGAAACACGCTGGGGGAGGACAGGACCTGCTGCTCTACATAGGAGACACTGAGCGTGTGTTCCTTTGACTATCAGCTACGTGGGCTGGAAGGTTTGGCCACAACACTTCTTGTTGAAGATCATCCCTCGGCAGAGTGGTGATACCAAGCGGGAATACCTGATTGAGAAATAAGAGATGGGTTTAGCCCAGTGCAATCCGTGCACCTGCCTCTCCCATTGTAAGTGGAAATAAGCAAAACAAAAGCAACCGTTTATCACGGACGTGGCGATACGAGTTCCTTTTATGCAATTTCTGTGTCCAAACCTATCATATACCCTGGTATAAGATGCATCCTTGGTTTCATAATGGAGCTCTTCCCTTCCTCTTTCACTTAATCCTTTTCACAGCAATCTCTGTTAAAGCTGACACTGAGCAGAAGGTACAGAGGAATCCAACTCAGCATGTCTTCTCACTGGGCTATCAGTTCAGCTGAGCCATGCTGCCAGAAATACTTCTTCTTGTGCACTGGAATAAATAATTCTAAACACTAATGAAAATACTGAACTCTGTAAGACTTCCTGGAGAAAATTAAGTAGTGTTTGGAATGGAAATATAACCCCCCTGCCCTTCGCCTGCCTGTGTCTGGACTTTGCATTCCAGTGACACTACCTTAAAAATAAAAAAAACCACTTGGACGAACCACAAGCTAAATGTGAATGCTCCAAAGCAGCATTACTGATTTTTAATCCATTACCAGCACCCCAAAGGACAGCTGTGAATGCATCAGTCACCTGTAGCTTCAATTATTTGGGGCACAGTTACATGCATGCAGCCTTACTGCCATCAAGCATGGCTCCGGAGGGCTACCATGTGGGGAGGGGACAAAGCCACTGCAGAATTTCTAGAAAGGAACAGCACTGTGCACCATGAATAAGAATTGTAGCATGTCACTTAAAATAAGCTTTTTAGATTGTCCTCTCAAAAAACCTACCAGAAAGAGGTATATTCAGCAGGATTTCTGACACAAGCCCATTTTTCATTTCCAACAGAACAAAGAGAGCAAAAGAAGTGCCTCTGCTGACTCTCTGCTCATTATTTGAACAGAAGGCCGAGAGACATCTACAAAAGCACTTCCCCCTCTTGGTATGATGACTTGCACTATATTCTAGATAGCAAAATGATTTTTCTGCAGTGGTCCAAGGAAAATTCATCAGATTAGTATGATTCACTGTGTCTGCTCTCTAAGTCATGCTCTTTTTCCCTCTGGAAAAGCTATCTACCTTGGCTCACAAACACACTGAGGCCAAATTCTCTGCTCAGCACCTCCTGTGCCTCATCTCTGGTGTCCTGTTTCCTTTTTATGGAATCTCCTGGCTACAGAGAATGGCAGATTTTGGTTCTTACTTCACAACCCTACCGAAACACAGGAACTGGGAAGGCGGCATGCTTAGGAAATGTTTCTTCTGCCCATCTGCTGGAGGGATTCCCTTTGGATTGCTGCTAGCTGGTGTGCTGGTTCTGTGCTAATCTGACCTCTGAATCGGTGATGGGAAAAGGACTGGGAAGCCACAGTTAATTCCTTCCCACACACTGCCCCAGCATCCAAGTGTTTTTTATGAACTCTATAGGCACGTGCAGACTCTCCTCCTAGGATGCAAAGAGCAAGAGAAGCGACCCTGTGATGTGTCAGTTCTCCCATAAAGTCTGGAAATGGAAATTTCACAGTCGCTCCTGAAAGGACAATGAGAATTTCACATCATTGCTGTTCAGAAAAACATTTCCTTTAGTAACTCTGATGACAGAGTATGGTAACGGGAAGTTACAAAAGCACAGATCATCTCTTCCTATACATCTTGCCAAAACAACTCGGGAGAGTAACAGGAGGTCCTTTCCCCTCTTGCCTCGCCCACACATCATGAAGCAGCTAAGGCTCTTCAGCACATCTGGAGGGGAAGACCTTTTATTGGTCCTTCATTCTGGATAGTTTAGCTGCCTTCTTTTGCTTCTCTCCGCAGTTACTAAGGTGAAGTTGCACAGAATGAGAAAGTGAGATGACAATAACATGGTCTTAATTCCAGAAGTACCAGAGCTCCATGTTTCTCCCATCTTACACATCCCATTTCACATATGGCATTTTCTCTAAACAAGGACTCAAGCAGGGTATTATAAAGAAGAGAAAGCAGCAGCAAGTCATTGAAATGTGAAACTATTTCCCTTTTTTTCAGCATCTCACAGCTGAAACTTTCTAAGTGGGGCCTTTCAATGGGACCAGTTTCAGAACTGCTGCAGAAGGGAGAAGGACCTTGGGGTTGGTCTGAGGTGAAGTCTCCAGCCGAAAATGTCATGGAGGGCACATACCTGCATAAGGAGTCGAAGAGGTTTTCCCTCCTGCTGCTCCAGGACTCTGAACTTCACACCAGCTGAAAACAGAACAAGGAGACTAAATCCACATATGAGGAAAGCCCATGCCACGTGCTGCTCAGCTCTGCTGCCTGAACATTGGCTTTCTAGAAATGGAGTCTTCAACTTTTCTTCATTGTGAACCCTTACACATTTTCAACAGGAAGCATAGATTTTCTCTATCGTGGTTTTAAGCGTAGTGACAAACAATGCATTTCTTTCGGCTCCATTAAAGGCAGCCCTCTGACTTCCAGCTTGGGAAGGCAGTCCTAATGCAAGCACAAAGCCTCAAAATCAGCCAGGCCTGATGATGACGAAGGGTCTGCAAAAATTCTTTTCTTTCCCCAAATGTCCAAGAGAATGGGAACTCCCTGTTAACAGCAGAACTCACCTTTAATTTGTGCTCATGTGGATACAGCACACGGGCAAATCTCTCCCCCCTTTCAGAGGAAGGGAGGCAAGTGGCTGGTCTAGAGGCAGTAAGAACATTTTAAAGCAATCACTGCCTATTAAACCCAGCACTTGTCTGTGGTTAACACGCTAATAACACCATCAAACCTTTCTTCTTACATTTGCAACATTCCCAATCTTGTAAAGATAAATAGGAAAGATTTTGGATTCCAAGGGTGACATGCTGCACACAAACATTTAATGCAGTGTTTCAAGCGCAGGTAACAACTAGGACTAGAGGGGCGTTTGAAAGGTCTCAAATCACTTTGTAGAAATAAAACTGCTCCATCTTCTGCAAACCTGTACCAGCCAATGTAGAATCACAGAATCATTAACGTTAGAAAAGACTTCTAAGATCTTCAAGTCTAACCATCAACCTAACACTAAATCTTGTCCCAAAGTGCCACATCTACACCTTTTTTGAACACCTCCAGGGATGGTGACTACACCACTTCCCTGAGCAGCCTGATCCAGTGCTTGACCACTCTTTAGTAAAGAAATTTTTCCTAATATCCAACCTAAAGTTCCCTTGGTGCAACTTGAGCCCATTTCCTGTAGTCCTATTGCTTGTTACCTGGGAGAAAAGACCAACCCCCAGCCTCATTACAACCTCCTTTCAGGTAGTTGTAGTGAGCAGTAAGGTCTCCCCTCAGCCTTCTCTTCTCCAAACAATCTCAGTTCCCTCAGCTGCTCCTCACAAGACATGTTCTTCAGACCCCTCACCAGCTTTGCCCTTCTCTGGACCCAGCTCCAGCCCTGTTATTCCTTTCCACAGGTAAGAAGATGAGGCAAGAGTAATGAAATGGTCTGCCAGAGACCAGTGACTCAGGAGTACAAATAGAAACAAAATTTTTCATCTGTTTAAGCCCCAGTGCTGTAGTATCTACTCTCGCACATTTAAACACCAAAACATTTTCTCTTTTTCCTCAAGCTTTGAATGAATTAAAATTACACAGTCTACTACTGGGAAAGAACACTCTTGTCTATTAGAGAGATCTGGTTTCAGCTCCCTCCCCAAATCATAAAGCCTTTTCTGTACAGGACAGGAAGGATTTATCTGCATTTTGATGGATTATGTTGAAACATGGGCTTCCCCAATAGCTTCAAGAAGATGTTTGAGTACCCTGGGTCTCAATAAGCAAATGTGCTGTATGACAAAAAGTGTTGAGTGTGATGCATTGAGTTTTGGCTAATAGGAAGTATCCGAGCCACTACTTTCCAGGGAAGCAATTTGTCAGAGAGACAGAAACAAGCAGGTACTGAAGTTTCAGGTATGTAGTCAAGGACTCTGGAGCCTTATCCTAGGAACAGTCCGTTAGACCCCAAATTCTTCTGTAGGTCATGGCCACACGCTTCCCTGCTACAGCCACAAGGCAACAATCTCTTAATTGGATTATTTAATTGTTCAAAAGCCTTAAACATCTAAGAAAATATACACCCCAAAAGGCTACAAATGTATTTTAGAATGACCTGTAGATTACTGCAATGCTCAGGAGTCTGAGCTATTCACTTCACAGAAAAAGCAGGAACGCTTGATATACTGCAGGTCACTTCAGCAGAGAAGAACCCCAAACTATTCTGTTATGGCCAGCCAACTCCAAAGCTCAGGGTTCTGCTTTTTCTGTACACAGGCATCATTGATGGCACAAAAGATGTCAGGACATGAACCCACTTGTTTTGTTTCACATGACAGCATGCTAAAGCAAGCTCACTGAGTGTCTGTATTCCAGTAATCACGAAGACACTACCGTAACAGGTCCTACAGAATCATGACAACTCTGCCCTGGTGAGGCCACATCTGGAGTATTGTGTACAGTGCTGGGCTCCCCAGTTGAAGAGAGACAAGGAATTACTGGAGAGAGTCCAGTGGAGGCTACAGAGATGCTGAGGGGGCTGAAGAATCTCTGTACCAAGGAAAGGCTGAGAGCCCTGGGGCTGTTGAGCTGGAGAAGACTGAGAGGGGATCTGATCAATGCTCATCAATAGCTAAAGGGAGGGGGGCAAGAGGATGGGGCCAGACTCTTGTCAGTGGTGCCCAGTGACAGGACAAGGGGCAATGGGCACCAACTGGAACACAGGGAGTCTCACATCAACATGTGGAAAAACTTCTTTGCTGTGAGGGTGCCAGAGCCTGGCCCAGGCTGCCCAGAGAGGTTGTGGAGTCTCCTTTTCTGGAGAGATTCCAAACCCACCTGGGCACCCTGCTCTGGGTGACCCTGCTGCAGCCTCACTGCTACACCTTACTTCACATTATAAATTGACATCACAGTGTACCCATCGCAACTCAGGTGGCATCCCTTGAGCTGACGCTGGGTGGACAGATCTCTTGCATCAGCATTGATATATGTGCAAAAGGGTTTTTCAAGTCCAAAGTATTTCACTTCAGATGTGTGGGAAGAAACTACAGATTTTGTTTCTGGTGTGTGGATGGATCGTTCACCAGGATCAGACCTGGCCCAGGCTTCAATATAGAATCATTTAGGTTGGAATAGACCTCTAGGATCATCAAGCCCAACCTTCGTCCAACATCTCCCTGACCCCTAGACCACGTCTCAAAGCGTCACATCTACTCGATTTTTGCACACTTCCAGGGATGGTGACTCCGCCACCTCCCTGGGCAGTCTGTTCCAGTGTCTGACCACTCTTTCAGTAAAGAACTTCTTCCTAATGTACAATCTAAACCTCCCCTGGCACAACTTGAGGCCATTACCTCTTGTCCTGTCATTAGTTACTTGGGAGAAGAGATCAAAACCAGCCTCACTACAACTTCCTTTTAGGTAGTTGTAGAGAGCAATGAGGTCTCTTCTAAGCCAGGCTAAACAATCCCAGTTCCCTCAGGTGCTCCTCATACAACATATTCTCCAGACCTCTCACCAGCACCAGCTTTGTTGCCCTTCTCTGCATCTGCTCCACCACCTCAATGTCCTTCTTATACTGTGGGGACCAAAACTGGAGTATTTTGTCAATTCAGAAACTGAGTTAAAGTACTTGGGAGGCCAGATGCCACAACTGAACTGAGTTGAACTCAAACATTTCAGTAAGCCCTTGCTGACAGGAAAAGCTATCCATTCATGTTGGTAGAACCATACTGATGGTGCCTGCAAAATCAGCTGCCATAACATATGCCAGAAGATGTCTTATCCAAGCTCTGAGTCTGAAAAGGGAGATGAAACCCAAGCAGTAAGGACATCAAGTGATGTGTACTCTCTAAAGTCCTTTGAATTGGATTCAGCTGCTCCATCTGTTCCCACTGCAATGACATGTTTTTTGTGCTGGAGCAGGAATTCTCCAAGATGCCTCTTCATCTAGCAGGCAGCACGGCATCACAGCATTCTCTTTTTTAAAACATTTAAGAGAAGCAAACAAACAGCCAACAAAAAATAGGTCAGGTAACAAACTCAACTGAGAAGACAATCCTCTTCTTGGGTGGAAGCTTCTTACCCTACAGGCTGAACAAAATTGAGAAGTAGTCTAAGACCAATGGAAATATGTGGCCTTACATCTCTCAGTGACAAGAAGATTTCTGCCTACCCTATGACCTGCTGTTTACTAGGTCAGTTTACTTCAGCAGCATCTCCTGTTCTCCAAAGATAGCCCTGAAAGGTTAAGAAGCTTCCACCATGAAATTCATAGAATCTGCCGAAGGCACACATTGAAAAGCATGGAGTCAGTAACATGGCTCAGCTGTACCTCCCCAAAATCAAGCCTGGCACTGCTCCCACAGACAAAACTGTTATTGGTTGCCTCAAGCTTCCTTTGCATTTGATGACTAGCCTTGGTTTAGTGACGATCAAGCTCTTTCTTGTATTTTAAATTCCTGCTGCATGCTCTTTCAATGGATGGGAGAGAATAATTTAGATGTGCTTGATTTTAACTAGACTAACCATAGCTGTTGAGAGTTAAACTCATTCCAGAATGACCCTTTACTCTGGTGCCAACCATGGCTGATGGTTACCAAAAGTGGGAAAACAATGTCTAGTTTCAAAATGGTGACAGATTAGTCTCAAAAAGAGAACAATTACCTGCCCAGAGCTCTGAAATGAATCCAAATACCTCAGCTCAGGACTTCAGTCAGGCAAGTCAGCACAGAACGGAAGCAGTTCAACTGATTCACGGCCACTGTAGATCCAGCCCTTTGAAACAGTAGATTTTCCAGGCATTTTTGTAGTTTGGCTTGTTTCAGAGCCCAAACCCCCATGGTTAACACTTGTTTAACTCTCAGAAGCTTTACCTGACCTGGTACCCTAGAACTGGAATCAGAAGATGAACTCATTTATATGATGCGTGTTTGGATGTCACTTTTAGTTGCCACAGGCTTTGTAGAGGTGCTCCTGATTCTGCTTCAGCATCAAATTTCTCTCCATTGACATACTGATCCTGATCTTTGCAGGAATTGGTTAACAACATGGACAACTGCATGACCCCCATTGCAGCAAAATTAAATGCATAATGCAAAATCCTTGAACATCTGCACATGCAGCACTGAAGGACTTACCTGCAAGTCTGTAGGATCTGCAGAGCCGGAGGACGATTGAATAAAGAGGCAGAGAGTCAATCAGGTCAACTAGCAAGTGTATCAGGCCTTGCACAATCACCACCAGCAAACGGAGCTACAAAGAAACAGTTTAATAATAAAAATCTCAGAGAAATAGGAGATGCAACGCTTGCAAATTCATGAGCTGATCTGCAACCTGACCTTGTGTGCCAAGCTAAAGCCTCACAAAGCAGGTTTGATTTCTAGAAAAGTGCTAGGTATCCAGACCCTGTGTGAGGTTCTATGACCAGATTCTCCTAAGGGTGTACCTGAAACAAAGCTTCTACAGTTGTAGGGGCTGTGACCTGCAAGGACACCAGACAGAGCTATTCTGCTTTCAATGGTCACAGTCTGACAGGGAGAATTCAAGCTTCCGTTTCTAGTAAACTCCATCACTGTGTATCAGTGAATGTAAATTTTTCTCTCTCCCACAGTGAAGTAGCTTATTTCTGCTTGAAGAAACCCCATGAAGAGCATCTAAGCAAGAGCAGAGCAGCCAGCAATGAGCTTCCTGCTCAGTGTTTTCTGTCCCCTGATTAAAGCACCTCCTTTGGTCAGGCTGCGTTCATTTGTGCTGCCAAGCTCATCTGAAAAGAAAAGGCTCAAAAAAGATGTTGAAACCATGTGATGGCTACTGTCTACGGAAAATTTTGCTCCAGGTAGGCCTCAGAAAGGACTGGTCATATTGGGGGAAGAAAAGAAAAGAAAAATTAAGAAGTCCAACCCTCTGAGCAAACCCTGCTTGAAAGCATTTAACATAGCAAGTTAATGTCCTGAAAAAAACCCTCTGGCTCAAACTAGAGGGGCCATCATTCCAGACGTGGGATGGAAAGATAAAAAAAGGTGACTTTTGAGTGAAAGAGAGGGGAACAGCTTGTTCTGCTGACTGGGATTTGCTGAGAAAACCCTTTGGAGAAACACAAACACGCATCCTGAATTCCACTTGCTTGGCCTGTATGAGAACCTTTCCTGGGGCACCCAGACAAATTCTTGCTTTCTTTGTGGCTAACAGTAAATGACCAGGAAACCTTTTTTCATATCTCAGTATATGAGTAACTTCAAGGGTTAAATCTTACCAGGGTAAAGACCAAATAATACAGTGCAGTTGTAGGTAGAAGGAATAGCAGGATTGTAAAGAGCAGAGTGCCGACGAATAACTAGTGGAGAAAAGAAACATAAGCAATCATTAGCAGAGCAATGGCAAAATAAAATTAAATAAAAGAATGGGAAACTTTGAGACAATGAAAGTTTGCAAGACTCATAATGTGGTTTTTCACTCTTTATGTTGTTACCTTGAATATTCTCAGTACTTCTTCTCTCACTGGACCTATTTAGAAGGCTCCCTATTACAGGAGTATGTTTGGAGAGAGAAGCTGGATCCTGAGAACATTTTTTCCTTTATAGACAATACTCAAGATTTCCTCTTTCAGGCCAGCTTCCTTAGAAACAATACTTACACAATCACTCCATTTGTCCACTCCCTGTCCCCATAAGTTTTAGAGCCACTGGTCAGTTTTTAACCAGCAAAATGTGGAAGGTTACAAAGAAGTAGACATTTGCTAGGGAATTTTGTAGAGAATTGAGGAGTATTTTTGTTCCTCCTTGTTTCAGTAGAGCAGGCACCTGGTGAAAAGCTGACAAGACCTGGGTGATAAACATTTCCATCAGCATCAGCCAATTGGTCAGTCCAGCCACAGGACTTCTGCCTCTTGCTTGGTGGGAAACTGGGCGAAAGAAGTTGGGGGTTATTGGGGTGAGGGGATATTCAGAGGACAAAGGAGAAAAACCCATAGGAAAGCAGGTGTCATTAGCTCCACTGCCCACAGAAAAAGTTATTTTTATTCTGGGCCAGCCCAGTTGGTGTAAGTCTAACTAATTCCAACCATGAGAAATGCAGATTTATGACAAATAGGGATCTGACCCTTCAGATTTCAGTCGTCACTTCCAGACCAGAGAGGCCACAGGAACCCAGGGCACTGCTATTTCTGCTAAAAGAGATCACGGCTGTGGTATATTATGAAAGAAAACAACCCAGAGAGCCGTGTCACAGAGGGGGATCAGTCCCCAGCTTTACGCATGTAACCAGAAATAGATCGTAACCTAGTCTATTCTCTTCACAGCAGTCGTTTCTCCTCTCCTCTGTCGCTCCACTGCAGTTGCTTAACATCTCCAAAAGTCATTTAAGGCTTGAATGTCTCTTTCCACCCAGGCCAACGACTTAATTCCCACTGGCCTCCAGAGCAGCAGGATGAAGCCTGAAGTGCCAAACCAGTTCTCCTCAAAATACACAGGGACTGAGCCCTGATGTAAACACTCTTCCTGGCATGGAGGCTTTTAATCACCAAACACAGAAAAATAGCTGTTCTGCTGTGGTGTAAGAAGTGCAAGTTTGTCTGCTGGAATAAAGAGGCACTGGCCCTGGAAGCTACCAAATACTGTATCGTTTTAGCGATGTCTGCAACTGCTGGCATGGAGCAGTTCAGGTTCTGCTGAACTTCTGCATGGCATTTCAGAAATTAAAAAGAGCTTCCAGCATCTGACAAAAACTGCCTGAGTGAGGACGTATGGGCCAGGTTCCAGCGCAATGTGAATGAAATAGGGCCTTTTAATAGAAACGCTGTCATGGCTGTTATTGTGGCAACACTGCTAGGCACCACTTTTTACACTGCCTCCCTCCCCCGTACCCATTTCCATGCTCCAGCAGCTTCAAGCATATGCAGCACCCACTGCAGTTCACCCAGGTGCTTCGCAGGCACTCAGCACTTGCCAGAATTAGGCCTCCTGAAGATGCAGAGCAGTGGCAGGGTGCTGAGGAGCAGTGGAGCGCAGGCGTTTGTTTGAAGAGCCATGGATACAGAGTGCTGGGGCATGCATTTGTTCAGGGTACCACAAAACCATTAAACAGTGAGTAAAAAAGCAATTGGAACATGACATGGATTAGAAACTCATGAAGGTCTTGAGGAATTAGGAAGATGTGTCTGTAGATGTGATAGAACAAGGAGTAATGGCTTCAAACTGGAAAAGGGTATATTTAGATTGGAAATTAGAAAGAAATTCTTCACTCTGAGGGAGGTGAGACACTGGCACAGGTTCTCCAGGGGGCTGGGGATGCTCCATCCCTGGATGTGTTCAAGACCAGGCTGGATGGGGCCTTGAGCAATCCGGTCTAGTGGGAGGTGACCCTGCCATGGAGGGGGGGGGTTGGAGCTAGATGATCTTCGAGGTCCCTTCCAACTCAAACCATTCTATGATTCAATGCCTCATGTGGCTTCTGTCTCAATATTAGCTGAAGCAGGATAGGATCTTATTGCCCATGGGGAGTATCCTGCAGCAAGTCCCTAGTACCGCAGCACTACCTGGTCCAAGTCATAGGAGCAGGAATCCACCCGCTGCCGGAGGACGTTCCACTTCTTTCCACGGAACAAGCGCCAGAGAGATGACAGGCTGTAAATCTTCATGCAGTAGAGCCTGAGCAGAGAGAAGACTCTGCATCAGAGTTGCAAGTTCCCCAGCTTCAACACAAAGCAGCTGTCAGCATCACACCCCTGCGCCCACTCGCTTACCGACACTGCAGAACTCAGGGCAGCAAAAGAAATCAACCCAGGAATGATGCAAATAAAATAGATAAAATACTAATTGCTCGAGTCAACCGCATCTGGGCTGGCCCCTGGCATGGACAGCGCAGGCTACTGTGGACAGCTCTGGACCACTGGAGGGCAATGGCTATGCCATGCCGCAGGGCTGTGGCAAGGCTCTCGACTTCTGTTCCTGTTGATGAAGAGGTTGGCATATGGGAAGTGGCAAGTGCTGCTGGAGGATGGCCCCTATGAGCAGCAGCAATCACCAGCCCCATGCCTCCAGCTGCAGAAGCAGCAGAGAGCTTATTCCCCTGAGCTCATTGCTGTCTCTCCAGTTTAGATCTGCCTTGTTCCCCTTGCTTCATACCCCTTCCATGGCAGGACTAGACAAGGATTTACCCCTCACACTTGAGTCAATGCAATTTGATTTTGCTCTGCAGCAGAGACAAGGGAGAGGACTGGAGCCCCTGAACTTTCTTCAGTAACCCGCAGCTTCAAACATCCTTAAGAGTGAGAAGAGATCAATTAAATGGCTGATGGCCTCTGTCACAACCTCTCCTTTGGCTTTTGTAACGTGGTGCTACAACACTTGGAGTTACTTCCCTCCCAGAAAAATGGCAATGGTGAGAGAAGCCTGGGGTGATAAGGGGTGGGAAATAGAAAGCCCTACAGAATAACATTGAGGAAGACAGACATGGACATGAGGCACAAAGAGCCCTGGGCAGCAGTGTCCAACATACAGGGATGTAAAGAAAGGGGACATGGCCAATCTGTGGGGCAGAACAGACCAAGAAAGCATGACCTACAAAAGCCAGACTGGTTAACCAGCCTTGTAAAGGTGCAAAGGCTGCTCAGATTTAGAGGCAGCATTGCGAAAGCAGAGGCAAGGAGTCTTATCCAAGAGAAGAATCTGGTTTGAAGAACACCAACTGCTTCCAAGGAATTGGCAGGGTGTCCCCAAGACTGGCAGGCACAGCTGGGTTCACTAATCTCTAGGTAGGAGGGTGGCCAGGACAACTCCTTGAGGTTGCTGGTATGATCCTGCCCCATGGCTCTGACTAAGGCCACACACTCCCTCGCACACCCTGACACAGCACCAAGCGGGTGTTCCTCTTGTAGCCCCTGCCCCACCTTCCCTGCCTGCCTGCACACACATGTCTACTTTTGTTTCACTGTGGTGTGTTTCAGATGGGGATCTCAGGCTTCACCAGCACCTGAACCAGCAAATTCTCCTGCCAGCTGCAGGAATGCAAGGTGTTGAAGTGGCTGTGCTGACAAGGGTGACTGCTGTTCCCTCCCGATTCTCCATGGGGGGCACCTGGCACAGCAGGGGCCATTCGGTGCCAGCAGCAAGATAACGTATAGCTGCTCTATACTTCCAACAAACAACAAGGAGGGTGGACTGGCTCCCTGCAGCTCACAGGGGAGAAGCAACCAGCTGAGAAAATGCTTTTCCTATTTCCATTCTCTGCAAAATTAAGAGGAGCAAGGCCACTCCTCACAGACCAAGACAAGAATCTCAGTAATTAGAGGTGTTGGGAAGAGACTCCCCATTACTGACATTCCTGATTTGGGGTGTAAGCCCTGTGCTCACAACAGACCCAATTCATAAGTCGTATCTCAGTATTTCTAACCCTTCCCTAAGTTACCCATAACTAAAGTTCTACTCTTTCTTCTGTGATTTGCAATGTAAACCCCTCTGCTCACAGCCTGGGAATGAACCATGATTCTTCTGTACTTCATAAACCAAAAGTTCCTTTATTTATTACTTTGTCTCTCATCTCCTTGGCCACAGCAGCTATTCTCTGGTGGCCTGTGTGATTCCTGATGTTAATGGAGGGCAGGAACAGGGCACATGGGCACCACTTGCACAGTAATCGAAACATGTCCTGGACATGCCCCCAAACCCCCTGTGCTCCCACATGCTCCATCAGAGCCTCTGCCCAGCTCTCAGGCCATGGGGCTCTCCAGTAGGTCCAGCCAATGACACTAGAATAGTGTAACAGCCATGCTGTAACTCCAAACCTGCCACCTGTGCTCCATGATGCAAGAACCTCTGAAGCAGGGCAGGGGCTGGGACTTCGGGGATTCCCCATAAGTACAAGGGTTCCCCTTTCCTCCTCCTCTCCTCCTGTTCCCCTCAAATCTACTGAGTAGGATGCAACTGAAGTGTTGAATCAAAGGGATGGGCTGAACTGCTTTCCTGTCCTCTGCCTGTCATGTAGTTTTATTTTTCTAGGTCACTACCACAATAAGCAAGTATTTAAATGCAGGAGAACTGAAAGGTTGCTTGTACTGCTGTGGCCATCATTTCTACATGCAACTGATGGCTAAACTTTGAATTCAAGAGAACCACACCAGGATTGAATGTTCCACAAACTAAAGACATGGCCTGAATGTTCAATGATCCTTCTCTCCAAACACACCCAACACACAGCCAAAAGAGATCAACTCACCTGGCTCCATAGACATAGAAGCAGTAGATGTGGAAGGTCAGAAGCACAATGATGTCAGAGAGGATGCAGAGAGCCACGGTCAGGCCCAGACAAGCCGACAGACCAACGTACCAGAGGATCATCTCAATGAACGGGGACATCAGATGAATGTAGCCTAGTGGACACTGCAGAGTGTCAGTATTTGACCAGGACATCTTCCTGCTGACACTCTCAAAAGACTGATTCTCTCCACCCTAGAACATTGCTCTAGAAATCACAGATATGAAAACGGGGAAGTAGAACTGGAAAACTCCTTTAGTTGCCATCTTCTTTTCAGAAGGGCAAATAAAAGCTCTCCTCCCCCCTGGGTTTCTGTTCAGGCATAACAGCTCTGTGAAGATGGGGAGGACATGCTTAGCTTGCACAGAGCTGTCACCTCGCTCCACATGCAATTTGCTTTTCTAGATTTGTGTCCAGTTTCATAATGGTACTTTTAACTGCACACATCCACATATATTGTAACCATTCCTGTGGCTAGTGGTGTCCCCCAAGGGTCGGTACTGGGTCCAATGCTATTCAATATATTAATCAATGACCTGGATGAAGGGAAAGAGTGCACCCTCAGCAACTTTGCTGATGATACAAAACTGGGAGGAGTGGCTGACACCCCAAAAGGCTGTGCTGCCATTCAGTGTGACCTGGACAGGCTGCAAAGCTGGGCAGGGAGAAATTTAATGAAGTTCCACAAGGGCAAGTACTGAATCCGGGGAGTAACAACCCCTTGTATCAGTACAGGTTGGGGGCTGACCTGTTGGAGATCAGCTCTGGGGAAAAAGATCTAGGAGTCATGTTGGACAAGAGGATGACCATGAGCCAACAATGCGCCCTCATGGCCAAGAAGGCAAATGGCATCCTGGGCTGCATTAAGAAGAGCGTGGCCAGCAGGTCGAGGGAGGTTCTCCTCCCCCTCTACTCTGCACTGGTGAGGCCCCACCTGGAGTACTGTATCCAGTTCTGGGCACCCTAGTTCAAAAGAGACAGGGAGCTACTGGAGAGAATCCATTGCAGAGCCACTAAGATGATTAAGAGAGTGGAGCATCTCCCTTATGAGGAAAGGCTGAGAGAGTTGGGTCTCTTTAGCCTGGAGAAAAGGAGACTGAGGGGTGATCTCATTAATGTCTATAAATATGTAAAGGGCGAGTGTCGGGAGGATGGAGCCAGGCTCTTCTCGGTGACATCCAGTGATAGGACAAGGGGCAGTGGGTGCAAGCTGAAGCATAGGAGGTTTTGGGTAAACATAAGGAAAAACTTTTTCATGGCGAGGGTGACAGAGGACTGGAACAGGCTGCCTAGAAAGGTTGTGGAGTCTCCTTCTTTGGAGATATTCAAAACCCACCTGGATGTGTTCCTGTGTGACCTGATCTAGGTGATCCTGCTCTGGCAGGGGGGGCTGGACTAGATGATCTTTCGAGGCCTCTTCCAACTCCTAACATTCTGTGATTCCCCTTTCCTCGCTACTCCCACACAAGCTACCCCATAAGGCTTTTGGAAATAAAAGTGCAGGGCACACAGCCTCGTTCATCACTAAAGTGGAGCAAAGTCACAGGAACAAGACCACACTTGATTGGTGAGCAAAGTAAATCAGTATAATAACTAGAGAGTTCACGTCCATCATGACTGTACTCCTTCATCAAGACACATCACAGAATGGTGGGGACTGGAAGGGACCTCTGGAGATCATCTCATCCAACCCCCCCTGCTCCAGAAGGGTCACCCAGAGCAGGGTGCCCCGAATCGCATCCAGGTGCATTTGGAATCTCTCCAGAGAAGGAGACTCCACAACCTCTCTGGGCAGCCTGGGCCAGGCTCTGCCACCCTCACAGCAAACAAGTTTCTCCTTCTGTTCAGATGGAATCTCCTGGGTTCCAGTTTGTGCCCTACAAGAGGGTTTTGTTGCACCACTACACTTAACACTCTACTGACACTGTGACATTTGTGTCCTGCTGACCCTCTCTCCAGCCACAGAGGTGTGCTCTAGACGAGGAAATATTCTCAGTGGATGGGTTTAGGTTTTTTGCAACAAGTCTATGACTAGGTAGCAATGAGATTAGCTTGTTCCATGGGATCTGCCACCAGGTCCCTGCACACATGCACTATGCCAGGCAGGTGTCATGCTTGTCCCCCCTGTTGTCCCTTATCCTATCAAGAATAGTAGAGGAATAGTAGAATAGTAGAGTGTTACTTTAAGGAGGGGCTTGAAATAATAAAATTGCACAGAGCTGAAGTCAGTAATAGCCCAGGGTTGGCATCTGCATCCTGAGAGCACACTTCTCATCCCTATCTTATCAGCTGCCTCTTACCTGGCAATGCCTACAAAGACCAGAAGCCTTCCCTTAGACACTAACAGCACCAAGTAAGTCAGCTCCATCAGGATCTGCACTTCTTGCAAAGCATCGATACAAGTTGAATATGCATGAGTTCCTTGTGTGGGAATCCAACTTTGGCTCAAGTTCCCACAGCAGAAAGACTCACAGACAAGTCTTTACTTGCAGCAGAGCATTTTGATTCATCATTCACCTCGAGGCAAACATTGAACACTTGGGAGGGAAGAGATGAAAAGACAGGCTGAAAAGTTAAACAATTGCACTTACTAATCCAAAGATGGATGTGGTAAAGGAAGAAGCGGCCCAAAACCTGATCCAAAGCTCGGTTCATTTTCAGTCCAGCTGGTGCTCCCATTAGCCACTGGAGCAGGTCCTGGAGCTCTTCAGCTACATGCTGCAAACCCATAGAAGCAAGACACCCAAGATGAAAGACTGCGACAGCACTGACCAGCTCCAGTGCACTGTACATGCTGCACCCCCTCAAAGAATTCTTACCACACCCTGCAAAGCAACGGAACAAAAACTCCAAATGATTACTTTACAGACAAGTTAAATCAGAAACGCACCTTTATCGACTCTACTGAATCCAAACATAACAGTAGAAAGGAAGCTGAACTGTTTAAATGGTCTCAGCACTGGGAACATGAACTTGGTGTTTGTGTATGGCCACCTCTGGTAGACTTGCCTGGGGTGATTTCTTGGTGTAAGGAGAGTTCTTTGTGCTGCTGCACAAACCAACTCCTGTGTACAGTCAATGGAAAAGTCAGAACTGTGCACGCAATGCAACTCTGCGGAAGGCTGTCAGGAATTCTCAGCCTGGATAAGAGAAGGCTCTGGGGAGACCTTGCAGCCTTCCAGTATCTGAAGTGGGCCTACAAGAAAGGTCTTTTTACAAAGAGCTGTAGTGATAGGATGAGGGGTAATGGGTTCAAACTGGAACAGTGAAGGTTTAGATTGAAAATCAGGAGGAAGTTCTTCACTCTGAAGGTGGTGAGACACTGGCACAGGTTGTCCAGGGGCGTTGTGGATGCTCCATCCCTGGTTGTGTTCAAGGCCAGGTTGGATGGGGCACCCTGGTCTAATGGGAGGTGTCCCTGCCCATGGCAGGGGGGTTGGAACTAGATGATCTTTGAAGTTCCTTCCAACCCAAACCATTCCATGATGAATCAAGTACATGCTCTCTAAAGCTAATGCACTGTGGCCCACTTTCCCCATCACTCATACAGATAATTTCCCTAAGGAGAAATTACTTCCAAAGAATGATTCCACTTTATTTATCAACCAACAGGATCCTTGCAAAATGAGTTTGTAAACATTTACTCTTAGTGTAGCGGCAAAATTAAGGGCTCCATCTTCCACTTCTCCAAAAGGACTGTCTTTTTATTTTGTTCGTTTTCCCTTCACCTCACTGCAAGTCAGAACTGATTTGAACCCATGGCTCTTACCTCTGTGGCTGAGAGGTGGTAGCTACTTTATAGTCTGGTTTTAATATTTAAAGTGTTGGACTGGTAACTTAGGAAAAGCATTGGGGGATTTGGATGAAATATTTAAATGTTTGGAAGCAGTCCTTCAGCAAGGCTGTTCCTCAGCACTGAACACTTCTGGAGGCTGCCAGTCCCAGAGGTGCTCCTGACTTCTGACAAGGGCATGCAGCTCTGGGAAGGTGCCCTCACCTGCTGCTGTTAGCTTGACAAAGCAGTCCAAAATGTAGTCCTAAGGCATAACCTTGCCGGTTGTCTCCCAGACAGATATTTTAGGTTTGATCGATAGCAAACAGAATGAGAAAAGGTGATGGGGAGTCCAAGTCTCCTGTTGCAGTCATGAATACTGGATGTGGCCAGTGTTAGTAAGTAAGACAGGGTGAATTAGAAGCGTTTGATAAAGGGGGGAAGGGACAGTACCAAACTGGAGACTAAAGTGATCGTGGTTTAGATGAGATCACTGTAGAAATACTTTCTGTAGTGTCATGCTCTTCTTTTTAGTCTCCATATGCAGACCGTCTAATGGTGATGTGACATTGATGGAGAAGGACACATGGACACTGTGGATGGGCACTGGGAAGCACAGGGCAAACCTTCTGAGTAGAGCATCTAGTGTAAGCCAGAGCACATAGAGCCAAAGCACTCCCTGCCAGACACATTTGCCCTGCGTCTGCTGCAGGTGTTCAGGACTCTGAGTTATACTATTTTAGAAATGAACTTCTAAGGATATTTTCCAGGAATTGTCCTCTCTGCTTGCTTTGTTTATGGATTAGCAAAATGTGAATGAATAGGAACTTACATCCAATTATCTCTAAGCCTCAGCAACATTTTTGAAGGCAAGATCTGTGACAAATATTTCACTGTTTCAAAGAGATTAGAGCTTAAGAAAAAGAGACATCAGCAAGGATGAAAGAGGTGAGGGAGAAAAAAAAAAAGAGAAGATGGTTTATAAGACATTCTTTTTAAAACAGACCAACATAGCACTTTGAATCGGGTATTTTTGAAAGAAGGTTGTCTTGAGAAAAGCAAAACCAAGGACAACCATTGCGAAGCTGGTGGGAGCAAGAGGAAGGAGGAGTTTAGGAGTTGTGAGGGCACCTACAGAGAGAAGATTATTCACATTTTCCATTGTCAGATTTGAAAGCCTACCTCAAAAATCAGTCCTTCGTCTTGCACACAGCTACTTGCCAGTTACTACCTAGGTGTCTCTGAATCACATCTGTCTCATTTACTGACAGAAGCAACTTGTTATTACAGTCAGCACAGTGCAGCTCATCTAGCTGTGAAAGTGGGAGCTGCAGTCACTGATGGTTTGTGCATCATCAACAATTGCCAGCTAAGTGCAGATTTGAGAACCTTTGTGTCAGGGGATGACGAATGATGGCTCAGGGACATGGCTGGATTCTCATGTCAGCAGGCTGAGCTTGTGACCCTGGCAGTTGTTGAGAGCTAAAATAATCTACCTGCATCTGCTTCCTTCCAGAGAGATGTTTGCTAGGAAAAGAAATGAGCACTGTATCCAGTCCCCACACAGTTACAAGCTGGTCAATATTGAAATCAATCAACCAAACCAATCAGGTTATATGTTATACAAGGTTAGTTTGTCAATATTAAAATCAATCAAATCAATAATGTTAAAATAAGGTTATATATATAACCTTCTAATACAACATAATTTTATTATAATATATATAAAGTTCTATTTGCTAGCAGAAATGGAGATATAAGGTCAATGGCATCAGATCTGGGGCACATCTCAAAAGCAGAATAACAAGGAGCATCAGGGAAGGAAAAGCAACTTGTTCTGCATGTGGAAAAACTTGCATTGCTGCACTTGGCAACACATGAGCACTCGAGAAAGCCCAAGTGATGGGAATAATGTGTACCAGATGGATACTCAGCAGCAAAGAGGAAACCTACTGCTGCATGGCTAAGGGGAGATTGTGCTGTCATACTGGAAAAGAAGCGGTGCTGGCTTGCACACTACAGGCTGAAGTCATTGGTATATTTAGGAATCACTCAGATCTGCGTTTTTTAAGGGCCTGCACATAATGCACATAAATCAATGCCCACCAAAGGCAGTAAAAGGACTCCAACTGATTTTACATCCACAATCTCATATACTTGAATGAAGAAAGTAAGGCTGGAAAGTAGGAAGAGCTGTGAGTGGTCTGAACTGATAAGCTTGGAGAAGCAGAGAAGAAGGATAGCGCCCAACTACCCGGCCACCCCCATGGGGAGGAGATAACACTTCCAGGAAAGTAAGTAAACAGCTCTTGGAGACAGCAAGGTAATGAAGTCTGCAAATGTAGGAGACATGGTGGAAATAACTGACACTATGATGCATAAGTTGAGTGACAGATGAGCAAAATTACTGAAAGAGGAACAAACTCTGACAAGCAAGCCTGTCCAGGCCAGGTGCTGGGATCTGATACACCTTGAGCACAGAGAGCGTCCATCTGCCAAAGACATTGGGCAGATGGATCCCCTACTGGGGCCACCTGCGCAAACAGGAACGCAGCCAAAAGCTACTTCCTTGCAGACTTGTTAAGATTTCTGAGAGCTGGGCACTTGCAATAATCCCATAGGGAGAGCTCTAGAGAACGTGAACTCCTTAAAACTACCCCCAGCACCAAGAGCTGGTCAGTACCCACAGCAGGGGAAAGAGAAACGGCTTTGGCCAGACTTACATCAGCCCCAGGGATGAGAGTGTCAGCAAGCTGACCAATTCGGTTCTGTCTGTACAGCCAGGACATCAGCAGTATCCCCAGAGCCACATCAATCAGCAGAGAGACAAAGATGTTGGCTTTCCTGCATGCAAGACAAAGAGATATAGTGTTAGAGGAAAAGGAAGGACAGTATTTAATGTCTCAATGACAAGTGTCAGCTCCACTTACACAGCACCTTCAATGTCCCAGGGACACCAGGACAATTTACTGAGGAGCCACAGTGGAGAGACCTTTTGACTTTCACTGTTGTGCTGCTACTTCTGTGGCCAAACACGGGACCACTTGGAGCTTGTCACACCACAAAACATTGTTTAGTAAGGGAGCAAAGAGGGGGACTGAAGCTCCAAAGAGGAAAGTCAGACAAAGTGTGTATATATATGCTCGGGGGGGATTTACCAATACTAAGTACTTACCAGCATTTGAAATTCCCACATTAAGATCAGATGGCTTTCCAAGAGAGATACATACTTTACAGACCTTAGTTGAAGCTCTAGTCAATGTAATAAATAGTGTTTGTGGGCACAGAAAGGCTGCTGAACTGCCCCCTCACTGCTAGAGCTCTGGAATGAAATTCCATGATGTGAATTATTTGGGAAATCAGATTAAACAATTGCAGTTACTTTTGGCCTTCAAATCTGCTAATCTATTTTAAGTGTTCCCTGGGAGTCTATTACTACAATATCAGAGAGCCACAGGGAGCAAGCCTCGCAGTGTAGTGGCCGTAGGGCACTCATTCAGTATCTGTCTCAGATCTCTGCCTTTCCCTCTTCCACTCACTGTGCTGCATGTTCGCTTTTTTGGTTACACTGACTTTGCCACTGCTGTTGGGAGTTTCTGGTCTACAGTTATCGCAGGAAAGATTCCCCAAAAGAGAGGATGAAAGAGGAGAACATTTAAGCCGTTCTGCTCTTATGGACGGTGCTGCTGAATAGTGATAGCAGTTTTTAGTTAACAGCAGCATATGTGAAAGCAATGAACTTGTGGGAAAAGATAGCAAAGCACTACACATGTGGCTGCAGCACAAGCTTCTGAGGGCCCTGTAGTGCTGGGTAAGCACAGGATCCGTGGTTTGGGTTCCCCAGAGGAGACAGGGCTAGAGCAAAGACGTGTGTGACTTTGTGTGCTCCACGTACCTCATTAGTTGAGTGTGGTTTTGAGCCTTCTTGTTGCTGCTAATGACCTGGAGGTGCTGCAGGCGATGTCCCAGCTGCTCACAGGTTGACAGTTTGCTCCATAAGAAAGACAAAGGCCAAAACTTCAGCACCCTGCAGAAACCATAGAATCATAGAATGGTTTGGTTGGGAAGGGACCTTTCAAGGCCATCAAGTCCAAACCCCCGGCAGTGAGCAGGGACATCTGCAACTAGAGTGGGTTGCTCAGAGCCCCGGCCAACCTCACCTGGCATGGTTCCAGGGATGGGACATCGACCGCCTCTCTGGGCAACCTGGGCCAGGGTCTCACCACTTTTAGTATAACAAATTTCTTCTTTCCCCCTGGTCTAAATCTCCCTCTTTTAGCTTAAAACCATCACACTTTGTCCTGTCACTACAAGCCCTTGTGAAAACTCCCTCTTCAGCTTTCCTGTAGGCCCCTGTTAAGTACCAAAAGGCTGCCAGACAAGTGTCCTCGGAGCCTTCTCTTCTCCAGGCTGAACAAGCCCAACTCTCTCAGCCTGGCCAGAGGGGTTCCACCCTTGCATCATTGCTGTGGCCTCCTCTGGCCCTGCTCCAACAGGTCCATGTCTCTCCAGTACTGAGGACTCCAGAGCTGGCCCCAGCACTGCAGGGGGGTCTTCTCAGAGCGGAGCAGAGGGGCAGGATCCCCTCCCTCACCCTGTTGCCCACGATGCCATTGGCTTCTGGGCTGTGAGCGCACATTGCCAGCTTATCTCCAGATTCTCAACCCCCAGCACCTCCAAATCCCTCTCTGCAGGGAAATACCACAGGAATGTCTGCCTTTGCTTCTGCCATACAGCAGACTCTCCAGCATACAGACTCCACACAAAACATTATGTGTAAAGTTAAGGTTGTGCAACCAGAGACAGTGCCAACATATCATCATTAAAGAACATTAGATGTTAATTATTCCCTTAAAGGCTAACAGAATTAAGGCAGCGTTTCCCAACAAAGACATCTAAAGCAGACAACCCAATTTCTCATTTCCATTCTGTAAAACCACATGCCTTGCTCTTCCAAGGAAGCTGGAAGGCAATCCTGATTCCACCCTGTGCTTTGGGGTTGCACCCTGTGCTTTGACTCCAGGAGACTGGAGTCAAGGCACTTGTGTGTATGGCACAACACCACAAATTCCTGTATCACTAATCACAAGCCTCTATCTAGTACAAGCTTCTTATAACCAACAGTTGCTGTTTCTATCCCTTTTCCCCCTTTTCTTTTTCTTCCATTTGATCCTTTTCTTCCTTTTTTTTTTTAATTATTTCTGAATTCCTTTCTTAAGGTCTTCATTTCTATCTTCTCTCCACTGCTTTGCCAAGGGTGACCAGCATTATGTAGATTACATGACACTTAGCATTTAATTAAGTTTCCAAGTTAACATCCACATTAGGCTTGTAGGGGAGGAAATATTCACACAGTTCTTTTTTATGACTCAGAAGAAAAGCACTAAATGATGCTCAATTATTTGGGGGAGTTACTTTTATTACCACACAAGCTCATATCACTCCTCATATCCTGCCTTGCTTTTGGAATTGTACAGCTGTTGGATCATCAGTGAGCATGGCCTGGAGACATGCCTGCAGTGTGCGCATGGCTGTTCCAGATTTCATCTGGAGAACTTCAACCAGCAGCAGAGTTCACCCAGGACTGGCCAGAATGGGCAGACTGGAGCTGAGTCTCCTCTTCGTGCATTTTACACAAATCACCAAGGTATGGCTCTTTCAAAATCCTGCTCAACTCACTGTGGTTGCTGTCCCCTTCCTCCCCCCACCCTCCCAAGCCCTTTCAGCCATCCTTTGTGCAAGGTTTGTCAGCTTAAAAGCCAGAGCACTGATGTCCCCCCTTCCCCCTCCCCATTCAAATTTCAGACACATGGGGTTTGAAACACGCAGTGTACTGTGAATCATTCTTCTTAATTTGAGGCCTCCAAGTTACTCACCTCTTCATTATAGCCTCCCACCTTAGAGACAAATGAATGCGCTGTTCTTCAGCTGACTTGTCAGGAAGTGAGATCTTAAGTGGCAGAGGAAAGAGCTGGGTGCAGGGGAGGGAGACATGGGGGGCAGCTGCACTGGCCCCTGATCGTGAAGACCTGGCTTCACAGATTCACCCAGGCATGAGTGCAAATGAGTTTTCTCTTTCAATTATATCCTAGCCCAGTGGTTACAAATTCTGGTGTGGCAAACCTTTGCTAGAGCAGAGAATTGCACTTGAAATGTAAAGAACGGGGGAGGAGAAACTCTCCACCTGTGTGGTTATGTACAGATGGCTGAAGATGAAAAATTATGGGTCAAACCTGCAGCTGCCATATCATCTCAGTTCACATAGGAAGCAATGACTCCAGAGCCCTGTGCTAAGCACTCCCTGGGCTGATGATCTCCCCATCTTCTCCCAGCAATGTGTGTCTCTTACCACCCACCACCACACCACAACTCCCCAAACTAGAGGCTTATGGTCACCCACTGCCCAGACCCCTGGTCAAAGGCAAGGCCAGGCTGCTGCTCTCTTCTGCCTGAGGGGTGTCCTGCAGAAGTGAGAATGATTTCCAAAGGAGCCTCACTCCCAGAAGCACCCCAAAACACCCCACTGCAGCCTACAACAGGTAAAGGCATTTCCTGGATGGAACAGGACGGGACATGGCAGAGCTCTGCACTTGTCCGAACTAGCATGAACTCTCTTCTCTTTGCCACTTAACATCCAGAGGACATCCACTATTCCACTTACACACTTAGTCTGGAAAGTAAATATATACACATATGTATTTAAATAAAAACACAAACAAGCTGCAAAAAGCTCAGTTTAAGAGTTGCCAGATAGAATCATAGAATGTTTTAGGCTGGAAGGGACCCCTAGAAGTCATCTGGTCCAATCTCCCTACACAAGCAGGGACATCTCTACCTAGGTCAGGTTGATCAGAGCCCCATCAAGCCTGACCTTGAATAACTCCAGGGATGGGGCCTCCACCACCTCTCTGGGCTGCCCATTCCACTGATCTATCACCCTCATGTTAAAGAACTTTTTTCTAATATCCAGTCTAAATTGATCTTTTCCTAGCTTAAAACCATTACTCCTGGTCCTATCACTGCAAACCCTTTTGAACAGACCTTCCCCTGCCTTCCTCTAGGCCCCCTTCAGGTACTGAAAGGTCACTATAAGGTCCCCCAGGAGCCTTCTCTTCTCCAGGCTGAACAGCCCCAACTCTCTCAGCCTGTCTTCATACGAGAGATGCTCCATTCCCCTGATCATTTTGGTGGCCCTCCTCTGGACACGCTCCAATATGTCCACATCCTTCTTGTGCTGGGGGCTCCAGAACTGGACGCAGTACTCCAGGTGAGGTCTCACCAGGGCAGAGTAGAGGGGCAGAATCACCTCTCTTGATCTGCTGGCCACAGTTCTTTTGATGCAGCCCAGGATGGGACTGGCCTTCTGGGCTGCAATTGCACATTGGTGGCTCATAGCCAGTTTTTCATCCACCAGCACCCCCAAGTCCCTTTCCACAGGACTGCTCTCCAGTATATCCTCTCCCAGCCTAGACTGACAGTGCTGGTTACCCTGATCCAGGTGCAGGACCCTGCACTTGGCCTTGTTGAACCTCATAAAGTTCACCTGGGCCCACTTCTCCAGCCTATCCAGGTCCCACTGGATGGCATCCTGTCCCTCTGGCATATCAACTGCACCTCCTAGCTTGAAAACTTGCTGAGGGTTCACTCAATGCCACTGTCAATGTCATTAATGAAGACATTAAACAACACCGGTTCCAGCACAGACCCCTGAGGGACACCACTTGTCACCTCCCTCCATCTGGACATTGAGCCGTTGACCATCACTCTCTGGATGCGACCATCCAGCCAGTTCTTTATCCACTGAACAGTCCACCCATCGAACCTGTAATTCTCCAACTTAGAGATAAGGATGTTGTGGGGGACCATGTCAAAGGCTTTGCAGAAGCCCAGATAGATGACATCCATAGGTCTTCCCTTGTTGACTGATGCAGTCACTTCATTGTAGAAGGCCACTAGGTTGGTCAGGCAGGACTTACTCCTAGTAAATCCATGTTGACTACCTAGGATTACCTCCCTGCCCTCCATGTGCCTTAGCATATCCTCTGGGAGGATCTGTTCCATGATCTTCCCAGGTACAGAGGTGAGGCCGACAGGGCGGTAGTTCCCAGGGTCTTCTTTTTTACCCTGGGCATGATGTTACCCTTTTTCCAGTCCCTAGGGACTTCACCTGACTGCCATGACTTCTACATCATGTGCTACGTGATGTGCTACAGTAACTCTCATCTCCAGGAGTATCATGGAAGAAAGCCACAAATATTTCTTGCACGGTCTCCTAGCCTTGTGCATATTGGCTATGCATTGCCATAAATGCTCCCACTTCTTTACCACACAGTAGAGAATGCTTTTCAGAAGTGCAATGGAAAACCAACCAAATGAAAATAAAAACAAAACCCCAAACCGAAAAAAGCAGTGACGCAGCAATGGTCACTAGAAATTATTTAAACTGAGGGGATCTTTACAGTATTTCCAAATAGAAGGAATTTTGGCAATAAATTAATGTAGCCTGCATGAGTAAATATTTTTCCAATTCAATTTTTTTTCCAAGAATGACTGGATTTTGCAGATATAAGATGAAAAGCAATCTTTCTGAATCTGGATTGCACACAACTATTAAAGCTCCTTTGAGCAGCAACCCCAGCTTTTGCTCCTTGCTACAAATGGCAGGAACGGTGCCTACCTTCTGGATGAGGAATCAGGGGTCACGGTGCTTGTAAATGGACTTTCTTTAACGGGAGCACACAGAGTTTATTGTCTTGATATCAAATCATCCCAATGTCCCCCAAAACACCCTAGAGACCTTCAGCATAGTGGAAATCCTGCACCCATGTCCCTCTGAAGAAAGAATTGCAATGGCCACCCCTTAGCACAAGGTGGTGCTGAAGAAATGCCTTAATTTGAGATGAGCAGGACTTTGGAGTGCTGGGTGAGCCTGAATCAATGTTGGTTTTCACCATCAGAGGTTTCTAACCCTGCTGCCCTGCTTCTCCAGCACCAAAACACAACAGTGGCATTACCAAAACAGCCACTGCAGCCTGAGAGGACACCACTCATCTCTCTTTAGCTTTTCAAAGCTGACTATCCCTTAACGTCACAAAAAAACCCTGGAAAGAAAGAAGTCCTGCAACCAGGAGGAGCAAAAACCCAGTAAATCTTAGTTTATGGGACATTGTGTCCCAGCACAGGAAGGAGAGGACTGGGAGGTCACCTGCAGGTGACATCTTGAACCCTCCCTGCCTCGTGTGTGTTGGCACAAGGGAAGTTGTACCACACGTCACATGCTATGTCAAACCAAATGACTTAGAAGGTCAAGCAGGAGGCTTGTTACAAAGCCAAGCACTAATCTCTGTTCTCCAAGACTGATGTTTTAGAACATAAGCATAATGCTGATACTATGGGTGAATAAAACAAAGCAGAAAGGAACCTGTATCTACCTCCCAAGGTTAAAAGCAAGTTCAATCCAGGTTTACACACAGTAGGTCTTGCATTGTCCCTGCTGAGATGTACAGCTGGCTGCTGTTCTGCCTCAACACCTCTGTATCGGGCATAGGAAAAGCAGAGCTCAGCTTAGCTCCTGATAAGCTGGGTAGCAGCTATCTGTGCCCATCCTCCAAAACTGAGTTCCAGCTCCCAAGTTATGCTTACACTGTGGCCTTCTGAGATCTGTGAGGCTTGGGCTTAACCTGAGTCTAAGTCTGGTCTGAGTCCTAGCACTGAGCAAGGTAGGCAAGTCTGACCTTGAGACCAAGTGTCTACACAGAAAATGATCATCCTGTTTGTTGGTAATCACACATAGTCCATGGATAGCCAGAAAAAGGACCTTTAGAGCTGATCCCCAATCTTCTATCAGACTTTGTTACCATTAATAACCACTAATGCACAGTCAGCATCTACAGAGCAGTCCAGGGACCAGTGGTCCCTGATTATATCAGATTTGGGTTTGACCCTAAATTTCTTTCTCTGGAGTAGTCCAAACCTGGACGGTTTTCCCTTTGTGTACCAAAATGCGTAACCCAACTGTTGTGAAGATCTTTACATTGGAAGAGTTTCACTGTAATTTTTCAATGACTGTATCATACAAGTGGAAATCTATTTAAAGACTCCATTCCCCACACCCTTAGGCTGTACTTGAGATGATTTATCCATGAATACAGTAGTAGCTGTTATCCAAATTTCATCAATTAAAGTGTCCCCTTGTAACTTGGAACCTGGACTCCCCTCTCTGGCACAACCTCTCTAGCCAGGCTGATCACATGTGTTACTAAACTTTACACAGAGAAGGTTCACCCTTTCAAATCTGCTCAGAATTCCTCTTTAGATTCATAGAATCATTTAGGTTGGAAAAGACCTTTAAGATCATCCAGTCCAACCATAATTCTACTCTACCAAGTCCGCTGCTAAACCGTGTTCCCCAGCACCACATCTCCATGGTTTTGGAACACATCCAACCGCTGCCCTGGGCAGTCTGGGCTGGGCCTTGACAAACCTTTCAGTTAAAAAAATTTTCCTATTGTCCAACCTAAACCTCCCTTGGTAGAACTTGAGGCTGTTTCCTCTTGTCCTGTTGCTTGTTCCTTGGGAGAAGTGACCCGCATCCACCTCTCTACAACCTCCTTTAACGTCATTGTAGAGAGCAAGACGGTCTCCTCTCAGCCTTCTTTTCTTCAGACTAAACAACCCCAGGTCCTCAGAAGACTTGTGCTCTAGACATTTCCCCAGATTTGTTGCCCTTCTCTGGACATGCTCCAGCCCCTCAATGTCCTTCTTGGAGTGAGAGGCCCAAAACTGAAGCAAGGATTCAAGGTGCAGCCTCACCAGTGCTGAGTCTAGGCATACAATCTCTGCCCTAGTCCTGCTGGGCACACTAGGGCTGATACAAGTCAGGATGCTGGTGGCCTTCTTGGCCACCAGGGCACAGGCTGGCTCATCTTCAGCCGGCTGTTGACCAACACCCCCAGGTCCTTTTCCACTGGGCAGTTTCCACTTCCCCCAGCCTGGAGCATTGCAGGGGGCTGTTGTGGCCCAAGTGCAGGACACAGCCCTTGGCCTTGTTTAGTGTGAGCACTGGCCACGCATTACATCCAAAGCATCCTGTTTAGTTTCGTGGTTGTGACAATGGGATTTCACCAAGGATTCATGTAGGTCATCCCTTCCTGTAACCTGCTATCAAGTGCCCAGGTTGCAGCACCATCGTCTGTTAGAGAGATAATGGATTTACACACACTATTTGCTGATGTTTCATAGCTGTGGAGGGATTCGTGGCAAACAAGGAGTAGGGAGTCCCAGCTATGGAACCATGAAGGAGATCCTCATGTCATTCCATCAGCCATGGAATAGCTGGAAACCCAATGTTTCAGCTGTGATGAAATTGAAGTGGGGCTGAGCTACCCCTGCTATAAATGGGGACCAGTGTCTCCCCAGAAAACCTCCAAGAGCTCTACCATATTTGACAGCTTTAGCCTTGTTTTCAGCTGAGCTCTACAGACTTTAACAGCAGTTCTGCAGCAGCCTGTTTTCAACAGAATGATTTTACATCAACTGTACTTTTCACTGGGGTTGAGCAGGAGCCCTATAAACACCAAACATGAATTGCATTTCCATGCAACATAAGCTGGCCAATGTCACATCACCCACCTGCTCCTGCAGATCCCAGAGACAAGTGAGAGCAGGAACGTCAGCAGCATACATGCAGGCACAGAGGCCTGCTTCAGCAGCTCCACGATGACACTAGCTTCAACACCATCCGACTGCCAGTGGGTCAGCTTGATGGGCCCATCATCATATCTGTCAATCATGAACAGAACCTTACTCTTGGCAACTGTGTCAAAGATGGCAGCAAGCTTTGAAGCATCGTCTGCCTTGTTCTCGGTGGAGGATGCTGTGTCCAAAGGGGGATGTAGGTGTGAGAGCATGACTTTGCGCTGGTCATAGTACACTAAGATGATTTCTTCCTCCTTAGAGTTGTTAGAGTGTTTCTGAAGGGTAGAACAGCTCCAGAATTTGCTATCTCCCTCTTTGGTTATCTGAATCCATAGCTCGTGGGAGAATATCATCCCAAGGTCTTCAAAGAACTCGCTCAGGCTCTCTTCTTTCTCCTGTTTGCTATTGCTCCATGAGCCGAGCACAGAAACACTGACTTTAGTCACCCGTTGGACTTCACTGAGACACTGTTTCACCTGGACAGGAATAAAAGGGAAATGGACCATGGCAAGGACAACAGCAGAGTTCTGCTCAGAGATCCAGCGGCCAATCAAAATGCCACTTTCTGCCGAAGAGCAGCAGGATGGAAAGAAGACCTTAAGTACCATGGCAGCGATCCTGGAGGAATGGCACACCTGCCAATAAACACAGAAAGAAAACTTGAGAATGACAATTAAATGCAAGGAAAATTTGAGCTGACCAAAGTCACTGGGGAGGAGGCCCGATCGAGTTTTAGCACACCAACTCCAACCATTCACCTCTGCACTGAAACTAGATAATGACATCAGTGGCAGTCAACAGGGATTTCAAATCAGAGACATATTTAGGAGGTTCCTCATAATCTACAGTCTTTGGAGTGAGGGGTGGTGAGCCTGGAGTTTCTCAGCGAAGCCCCTTTTCCCAGTCCTGAAGCAGTGTTTCATGATGGTACACTGAGAGGCAGTGGCCAAGATCAGGAATCCATCTATCCTCAGACCTTGGATCTGACACTAGATGCACTTCCCAGAGACTTGAGCGCTTCCTGGAGAAGGGACTACATTGTAGCACACTGTGATGCCTCTGGGGAATATTTCCTCCTATTACTGACAACCAAATACTGGTTTATGCTGTAAAGCCAGATAATTTCAGAACCTCCTTCATCACCAAAGAAGCCAGAGCTGTGCTCTGCAACAAACTCACTGACCAACCTTGGTTAGATCACTCCTCTCCTCTTGTCTCACTCCCCTCATCTGGAAACACAGACAATAATTTTGTCAAAAGGGACTATAGTGATTAACTGCAGTTTACAGAGTAGTTTAAATTCACTAGATACAATATCTAGCAGAGGAGAAACATCTTGGCTTTATCCGTGTTCTTTAACTATAATATTCCTCTTCCTGTCATTAAGAAAACACCTCAATGGCTTTGTAAGATTTTTACAAAAAGAAGCTTTGAGGCAGTTGACAATGTCTCTTTAAATAAGGTGGAGGTTCCCAACAGAAATATAATTGCAGTAAGGAGGGCGCTGGCGCAGAACCGTTGGCATCCGGCGCCCGTTGTCCTTTGCCGTCCTTCAGTGCTCGGGTAGAGACGTGAGAACTCCGCAGGCCCCCGAGGCTGCCTCCTCTGCAAGGGACCCAGTCAATTGGAAAGAGGAACACAGAGTGTATTTATAACACATAGAGAGGATGCGCAACGTCAAGGTCTCCGGTGTTCTGGGTTTTCTCTTTTTTTAATGCATGACAAATGATCTAGTAAATCTCAGCACCCGGTAACTTGCTATGGCATGGAGTGATGGGGCCACAGCAAAGGCAAGTGATTGAACAACTCTCAGCCTCACAGCCCTGCCAAGTCCAGCAGTAGGAAACATCGGCTCACGGATGAGTTGTCAGCCCCTCTAGGCAGCAAGGTGAAGTTTTCTCAGTGCACAGCTCACTCCTCCAATGGGAAAAGCACCACCATGGCTGTGTTCACAAGGAGTCTTGGTTATTACCCTGGGACTGAACTGGCCCTTTTACTGCAAAACTGCCAAGCACGCCCCAAGACTTGCCCTCAAACAGACGTGAGGGTGCCCATGAGGGATTGTTTGCTGCATGCTGCTGGAAGCAGACAGTGCTGAGGGCACTGAGCACCATCCATCACAGACCCTCCAGCCCACGGCAAGATTTGGAGGCCACAGAGGGACTTCCACCTCTCCCTCCTTGACCAGAGGGATAACCTCAGAGACATGAAGTCTGTGAGGAAGCAGGATCTCAGAAGAACCTCAAATAATGTGTTTTGCCAAAGGACCGCAAGGCTCCAGTGGTGAAGCAGAAAGATATATCAAAGGAAGCATAGAAAAGTGGCAGATGTGACCCCCTGAGACTGTGAGGGTGCAGAACACCAGGCGTGGGGAAGACCAAAGACTTGTAGTATGACAGAAACACATATTTCACCACACAAATGATGAAAAATGAACTGAAAACTAAGACATCCATGTTTACTTTTCACTTCTACTGAAATAGCCAAGACTCAGAAGGTATTTTTTGGTGGTGACCTTTTTTTTTCCTGGAAGATCACAAAGACATCAGAGGACATTTATCTAAAAGAGCCGACACACATAGGAAACTCTCACGAAAATCAGCTACAGGCCACAATTAGTTTGTCCAAAGATACTGGCCAAAATAGTCTTCCCTTCACTGCCTCTCCTACCTCCTTGCCTAACTCAGATTGTTAAAGAAACATTATCAAGAGATGTGAGATTTGCTTCACAAACTAGTTCTAGGTTTGAAAAAGAATTTTCACTCTTTTTTCCTAAGACCCACAGACTATTCCCAGGAAAAAGGAAATAAATGATATAAATACAGGGGCTTTGAAAGGCAAAATAACAGACTGAGCATGTTGGGAATGCTCACTGCAGGGGGGGTGGTTTCGATGAGCTGTAAAGGTTCCTTCCCACCCAAACCAGACTATGATTCTATGAAAGCATCAACGCAACAACCTTGGGCACAGCAAAACCATCAACAGACGATGCCTAAAAATGCATTAAGGCCAGCAGATAAAGAAGGCACCGACAAGCTGGCCGTGCTGCCCCAGGGGAATGGGGCAGGAGCAGGGGCTGGGGCAGGGCTGTCTCCCTGCAAAGGGCACCCATTTCTTCCTCCATGAATCTTCCTCCCGTTTTTTCAAGCGATCTTAGGGCACGGGTGGGCTGAGAGCCAAGAGCAGCGCGAAGACCCGTTCCGACACACCTCCCTCAGGCCTAAGGCAGATTCACCCACCACCCCCTGCCCCTCGGGCCGCCCCAGCCCAGGCTCCCCCGGTAAGGGCCGACAACCCCCGGCCAGGCCTCGGAGGCCCCGGGGCCGGGCCGCTGCGGGCAGGTGGGGCCGGGCAGACCCCCGGGACCTGGCCGGCCTGCTCGCCCCGCTTCCCCCTCGCCGCCCCGGCCCGGCCCCCGCCACCTGCCTACCGCCCGCTCCGCCGCGGCGGCCTCGTCCGGGTACCGGTTACTCGGCGACGCCGCTCGCCGCGCTGTGCACCGCGGTGGGCCCGGACGGCGCCGGGAGCCGCGCTCCCGCGTTCCGCTGGGGGCTGGGGCCCCTCTCCGGCGTTCCTTGATCCCCTTTGCCTCTGGGTTTTAAGGCCGTGTCGCCTGGAGAGGGCTCTGATCGCCGCGCCGCTTCTGCCCCGCTTACCCGGCAGTGTCTGCCCGTGGGGACGGGAGGCAGGCGGTGGGGCCGCGTCTGAGGCGGCCGATAAGGGGTGTTGGCTCACCCAGCCCTCAAACATGGCATCACCAGGCCTGGGCAAGGCCAAGGACTCACCTTTCCTCCTGGGATCCCGTTGTCCTCCATCCCCAAAGGCCAGGAACTCACCTTTCCTTGTGGGACCCTGCTAGAACTTAATCTGGCTGCTGTGAAGTGTGCTGATTTTTTTGTGTATTTCTTTTCTGTACAGGGGCGACTGATTCCAGCAGGAGTTGGTTCTCTGGTTCAGCTGCAGCACTGTCCGGTCTGATTTTAGGTCCAGAGACCTTCTCTTTCCCTTGAGGGTGCTGAATAATGTTGAACATAGCTCAGTAGGCATGGGCAAGACCCCAACACATTGTAGTCATTTGTGTCTCTGTGGAATTGCCAGGTTGACAACACAATTTTTCCAAATATTTTACTAGTTTATCAGGATTCTGCACTTGTTCGGAGGTGAAATTCCAAAACATTGGAGGTGACCACTGCCCTAGGCACTTGCCTATGCTCTCCCATACACCCTGCCACTCATAGCTGTCCAGCCTTGGGGCAGATCTCTGGGTGGTATTCATGAAAAAAAATTGTGTAACTCTCAACAAGACCTGGGACACATTCAGAAGACACAGCACCAAGAGCACGCTGGCTTTGACATCTCAAGAATATTCAAAATTCTCAAAACTGAAAAAGTCTCCTCCCCTGTCTTTCCGATAGGTTGGATGAGATTACTAACAAAGGACAAGACCGCATGGACCTACCAGGTTAACCTCATGACCAGTGATATAATCGTATAGTAGGTTGACAATATCCAGTATGGCAACACGAGAGTCCTGACCCATTTCCCAGAGAATATAAACACCACCACAGGGAACACATAGTGCACAGAAGGACTGACGTAACACCACCATGAGAACAAATGGACCAACATTGCGACCATGGACTATTTAACTAATATAAAAAGTGTATATAACAATTGTTTCAACACGCTTTAGTCAAATTTGTTATTATTCAACCCTGGGAGCCACATGTCAGGTACCAAAGGCCAGGGACTAGCCTTTCCTTGTGAGACTTCGTTGTCCACCATCCCCAGAGGCCAGGGATGCACTTTTCCTTGTGAGACTCTGTTGTCCCCCATCCCCACCACAGTAGGTCTTTGATCTAGGAGAGTTACCATGGGTGTAGTGCTAGTGCCCAGGAACTTCCCTCCTGTGACGTGCCAGTGGGCTGGGGACATGAGGGTGCCAGCAAGCTCAGGAGGATGCTGCTGGACAACTTGAGGGGGTCTATCATGGAAGAGAAAGCAGGTGTGGAGATGGAGGGCAAAAGCCCCACAGGGGTGGGCTAGAGGAAAGGATTTGGATTTTCTTAAGTGCCACAGAATTGGAAATAAGGTGGGGGAATGCTGAGGTGAAGGAGGGGATGGGCCACGCTTGTCCTTGCTCCTGCAAACCACAGACTTTCACCATGCTGCTGGGCTTGCTCCTGGGACAGCCTCACTCTGCAGGGAGAGAGGGTCTGTGTGGGCACCATGGAGTACCCATCATCTCTAGCCCTTGTTGCAGGGCCAGGAAGGAGAAGGGGCCCACCCTGGGGTTCGTTTGGGTTGAGAGGTGGTGGCTGGGCTCAGGTCTCAGACATCTGCAGAGGTTGAGGAGTCTTGCAGTGCTGAGGTCTGGAGCGGGGAGAGGACAACCACTCCATGACTGGTGCAGTGTGGCTTGGCCACCACACCCTGCCCACCTTGCCCTGGCCTCTGCCAATAAAGCAGCGGCTGGGGCTCCCTAGGCCCTCACAGCAGGACTTTGGCTGCTGTGAGCAGTTCCACATGCCCACATGAAATTTACTCCATGTAGTAGTTGTTGCTTCCCTGTAGAGGTCAGGAATGCAGCAAGAATGAGTTACTGTCACTTTACCGTTCTCCTGAAGTCTGCTGCGAACCCGGTGTGTCAGACAGACCATAGCTGCCAGCTCCAGCCTGGCCTTACCCCCCAAATCACACTCTGGCACCAGGAAAGCGGAACCATGGCCACATACACATTGTCCTTGCAAAAACATACAAGGATTCAAGGGTGTGGTGCTAACAGATTTGCCAAGGCACAGATGTGTGACCAATTCTGAGCAGCTTGGTCCTCCTTTAGTTACTCTGATGAGTCCAAGAAACTCAAGAGGTGGTCTAGTCCTTGCTTGTGTCATCTGGAGAAGCTGGAGTCAAGTATGGGGACAGCGCTCAGCTAATGGGAGCAGTGGAGCCCACAGCGCACCAGCAGACCCAAAGCTCAGTGAGGTTGCTGCAGAACCAACCCCACTCCCTGCCTGAGTGTTAGACTGGGCTCACCACGTGGTGCCCCAGGGTTGGTGGGACTGTAAGGGGGCCTCATGCAGTACTTAAAGACTTTGATGCAGTTCTCCCCTGCATCTGCCACAAAGAGGTGCCCAAAGGAAGAGCAAGCCATGCCGGCAGGCCTCCGCAGCCCTGTGGATACCAGGCAGATGGGCGCCCCATGCTCTGGGAACAAGTGGACTGTACGATGCTGCTCATCTGCCACCAGGATGCTGCCATCCATGTCAACACAAACCCCAGCTGGGTTGCCAAACTGGTGTCCGTATTTGCTGCTGAGGGAGCAGAGGAGCTTACAGCTGCTCGTGAAGACCTTGACATCTCCACACTCCTCACTTACCACAAAGCCTCCATAAGGCGCTGGACTGATGTAGTGAGGTCCCTGCAGGTTGGGGACTGAGTGGATATTGAGCATCTTGAAGGCATGGTCCAGAGCAAAACTGTGGACTTGGCATTGTGCATAGTCTGCTACCAAGATCTTGCCCATGGAGTCTACTCCAATACCCCTGGGGGAACCAACCTTTCTGATCTTTATCCATTCTCCCTTGGAGATGCTGGTGTGAGGGTTGAAGACCCAGATGGCTCCATTCATCATGTCAGCTACAGCCACCATTCCTGCCCGAGTCACAGTCACGTCTTCTGGCATGAAAGTAGTGCTTTCCTTCCCGGTTTGCTGGCAGGACAGGGACCACAGTGTTTGGCCTGTGCTGCTGAGGACATGGACCCAGGGAGCACTCTCAGCTGTCACATAGATGGAGCCATCTGGGGAGCAATGGATTCCACTTACTCCCCCATAGCAGCTGCCAGTGGGGTTAGGGATCCGCCGGATCAGGTTGTCCTGGCAATAGTGGAGGAGGTTCTTAATGTTGTCCAGATCTCCACACAGGCTTTTGGCCTTGTCTGCCAGCTGATGGACTTGGTGCTGTGTCACCATACCCATCCCACGCTGGCTGCTCAGCAGTGGGCTCGCTGTCTGGAGTGTGGCAACTGACTTCAGCTGAAGGGTGTAGATGGTTTTCAGAAGCTTCTCCTTTTGCTGGCTGGTCTCCAGAGTGTAGTCCATGACAAATCTTTCCTACCTGTTTGGGGGAAGCAGTAGGACCATTACTGTCCCTGCTATTTCTGGGGACATCCTCTTGTGGCCTTCCAGTATCTGAAGGGAGCCTACAAGAAAGCTGTGGAGGGACTTTTTACAAGGGTTTGTAGTGATAAACAAAGGGTAATGGCTTCAAACTAGAAGAGGGTAGATTTAGATGTAAGGAAGAAATTCTTCACTGTGAGGGTGGTGAGACACTGGAACAGGTTGCCCCAGGAGGTTGTAAGTGCTCCATCCCAGGAGGTGTTCAAGGCCAGGTTGGACAGGGCTTTGAGCAACCTGGTCCAGTGGGAAGTGTTTGTGCCCATGGCAGGGGGGTTGGAAGTAGACGATCTTGAAGATCCTTTCCAAACCAAACCATTCTATGATTCTATGACATGCTCTGAGCTCAGGTGTTGGTGTTGGTGCTAGTTTGGGATTCACTCTGATGCAACAGAGACCATATCATAGCCCTGCCAGTAATTGCATGCTCAGGTTATAAAGACAAACATGAACATGGAACAGGAATGAAGAGTCAGCAAGCTGGATCTGCAGCTGAAGAAACCAGGCCAAAAGGTCCATGGCTTCAGTGATAGCTTGGCTATTTATTTGTAAAGGAGAGTTGTGCACACCACCACCACCACCCCCACTCGATCCAAATAAGTTATTCCTGAGACAGGCAACAACTTGTTAGGAAGAAAGGAGGTGCTGCTCTGAAGGACACATTCCATCTACACAATTTTTTCAGACGCAAGACCCACCATCAGAACCACAATTTCTTATTTGCCCACTCTCCCTCTGTTTTAAGGAATGAGTCCCCCAAAAGGCAGAGATGACAGCCACCCCCTCCACCCCAGTTCTGCCCCGCCCCACCCCCCCAAACACTTGCAGAGCTATCAAATGCAAATACATGAGGCTGGGGATGGGTGGGAATCAAATTTCTGCGTGTTTTGGGGCCTGGGAACAGCTTTGCCACCTTCTTCCCCAAAGTGGTTGTGCTTTATGTCTCTGGCAGCAGAGACCTACTTGGTGGAAGCAAGCCCTCCGCCACCCTACGCTGTGACGGCTTGTTGGAGCCCTCCTTCAGAGCTGGACAGAGTTCAAAATCCAAGAAACTGGATTTTACAGGTGGGGAAACTGAGTCACCGCCAGAGAGCCAATGTGCCAACCACCACACACCCAGTACCACCTCACTTCCTGGGCACTGGGCACTCAAAGCTTCCATCAGCCCTTTGATGGGGTGTCCTGAGTCAACCTTGAGCTGCTCATTCCTGGGTCTAAGCCCAGAAAGAGAGCCCTGACACTGTCCCCAGCACAGCTCAGGCCAACGACCACATATGTGACCACGATCCCAGCTCAACAGATCTTGTACCTCTGTCCTGACGTCCCAGGGGTTGTCTGTCCTTCCCTGGCAGCTCTGCCCTCCTACCGGCTCTGTCCTGCTCCCTTACCGGGCTCAGGACAGCAGGGCCCAGGGATATTGTGTTGTTAGTGACAGATGATTGCTCTGAGTTCGAGTAAACACAAAAGCTCCTTGTGCTGACAACCAGAAGCAGCGAGACGAGGGCTGATACGCATGGTTTTTATTCCCTGCTGGTCTCGTACCCAGAGAGGAGATGCCTTTCCTCCAGGATCTGCCTATGTCCTATCTACCTGCTCCTGCCAGAGGAAGGAGAAGCCCCAGGGTGCCCAGCTGCAGGGAAGATTTGAGGCTTTTCTGTAGAGGCAAAGGGATTTGCTGAACCTCACTGTTTTGCGTGAGATGCAGCTGTTGGAGACAGGGACACCTGGATCAGAGCTCCTGCCTTGTTTCACTCCTTCACTGCCTTCCCATGTGCTCCCAGCCTGGGCATTGTGGGTTGTACCTCAGTCTCCGCACTTGCAAAAAGTTGGCTGGTGATTTTTGCCGTGTCAGGCTTTGAGGTTCAGTGATGGGGAAGGTCTAGGAAGAGGCAGATCAGCCAAATCTCCTGGGCACAGGCCCTCTCTCCATCTCCATGCTGCTCAACTCTGGCTCTCCACAGCTGGGCAGGGGCATGTTTGGAATCAATGGGGTGTTTATCTGTTCAGCTCAAACAAAGAAGGTCAGGAGTAGAAGCAGAATCAGCTGGGACCAGCCTGCAAGGGACTGATCAGAGCCTGCCCTCCATCCCTCCTGACAGTGCTCAATCCACCCTTGCCTGCGATGAGCTCAAAGCATCCACCTTAAACCTGGCCATGGCATGAAAGAGTTTATGTCTGTTCATTACTCAGATGGGCCAGAGGTAAATGAAGTTTGGATGAGACTCCCGCCACTTTTTGGAATGCTTGAAGGGACTGTGCGTGCCTGGCCTTTCAGACAAAGGATGCAGGTTGGGTTCTGGCTGGCTGCAGGAGCTGCAGGATGGGGATCTGCCTCCAAAGCCCCAGGGCTGGGTGCTCCTCTCTCGGTGTGTTTAGGACCCTTCTGCTCCTGTATCAGTGTATCCCCGAAGCTCACAGCTTCTGTCTGGGGGGCTGCTTCAGACCTACTACCAGCCAAAATTACAAAAATAACTTGACATGACAAGCGCTGGCCACTCCATCTGAGTAGGCAGCTTCAAAAACCATCTCCCAGGGCAACAGGGTCTGACCTTTTGTTTTTCTGTTGTGTGCTCCATCACCAGGATAAACAAACACAGTCTGGCCCTGGGGCTCCTGTTCACCTTTCCAGGACCGTGGCTCTGTCAGAACCTGTTTGAAAGCCACCCCTGGACCCAGGAGATGCCTGTGTCATGGCAGGACAGCCCATCCCCACACTGACACCAGGAGCTTCAGGGTTCAAGGACGAGGGCGTGGTCAGGCTGCTTGTGCTGGAGGTGGGCCAAGGGGAAGAGAGTTTGGGCACAGTTCAGGCTTTCATGGAGCACGTTACTTGCTTGGTGAACTTCTTCCCTTGCGACTTTTCTTTCCCTGATTCAGGGACAGCAGCTCTTGCTTGAGTGTCCACAAGAAACACACCAAGCCCTGGGTTTCTGCCAGTCCCCGTGCCCAGGGGGACAAGCATGACACCTGCCTGGCATAGTGCATGTGTGCAGGGACCTGGTGGCAGATCCCATGGAACAAGCTAATCTCATTGCTACCTAGTCATAGACTTGTTGCAAAAAACCTAAACCCATCCACTGAGAATATTTCCTCGTCTAGAGCACACCTCTGTGGCTGGAGAGAGGGTCAGCAGGACACAAATGTCACAGTGTCAGTAGAGTGTTAAGTGTAGTGGTGCAACAAAACCCTCTTGTAGGGCACAAACTGGAACCCAGGAGATTCCATCTGAACAGAAGGAGAAACTTGTTTGCTGTGAGGGTGGCAGAGCCTGGCCCAGGCTGCCCAGAGAGGTTGTGGAGTCTCCTTCTCTGGAGAGATTCCAAACTTGCCTGGACGCGACCCTGGACAGCCTGCTCTGGGTGACCCTGCTTTAACAGTGGGGTTGGACAAGATGATCTCCAGAGGTCCCTTCCAACCCCCACCATGCTGATTCTGTGAATTCAGCTCCTCTTCAGGGATCACATAAATCCCTCCAGGATGGAAAGTTGTAACTACTCTGGTCCCTAAATCTGCCTTGGCACTCTGCTGGCTGGCATAGTCACCCCAGAATCCCTGCTGCTGGTTAGTTAACCCGTGGAGGTTCTTCAGGGTCTGATAAGGGCTGAGCTGATGCCTCAGCTTCTCCCTTGCTCTGTTCCTCCTCCACAGCTTTCTGCTCTCACAAAGCTCACATGAGGATTAGGAAATTAATCCTCTTTGAGATATGAAGCTCCCTGTTGAGCCTAACTGAAAGGATCAAAAGCTGTGAAGCACAGCGGGGCACTGGCACAAAGCCCCTTTCCTGCCAGAAGCATCCCCCTGGGCAAGCCCCATCCAGCTCTGGTGGCAGCATCTCCATTGTCACCCCCTTCCCCACCTATCCCAGGCACCAGCCTGTCCCCGGGGCCATGGGAGCCAGGTAATGGTCCCACCAAGGCTGGCTCCCTCCATCCCAGCTTGGCGTGGCTCCTGCAGCCTCCCCTCACCGGTTCCAGGGGCATGGTGGGAGGAAAGCAAAGTGTCCTCCTGTCCTGGGAGGGAACAGCATCCTGAGGCTGTATGAAGTGGGAGAAAAACAGAAGCTTTCTGCAAACACAGTCCCATGCTCAGACTGGTGAGGAGGGGTCTGGAGGTCCAGGGGCACTGAAGAACCCCAGGGACATGGGTGTTACTGGAGCAAAGCTATGTTCTAGAACTATCCTCTTAATGAACAGTACTCAGCTGTTTGGTCTTCCAGGAAGGGTTGCTCCAGCTCTTGGTGGGGAAGCGGGCAGGCTGGCATGCCTGGCATGATGGAGCTAGGGCTGCCCAGGCACTGTACCTGGCTGTGCAGGCACTCCTGGGTCTTCAGGCAGCTTCTGCCCTGCAGGAACATTTCCTCCTCCTTTCTCAGCCCTTCCACCTTCGACATCTTCCCCCGCACCCCAAAGGTGCAGCAGTGGGGAGCACCCAGCCCTCGTGCCTCCACAGGAGCTGATCTAACATCATTGTCAGCCAGGATTTCACCTTGCCTTGGCCTATGGTGCCCGAGGGAAACCCTCTTGCAGCTCTGCTTGGATGCCTTCAGGAAGCTTCAGCCCTGGTGAGAGCCAGAGGCTTTTCTTGTCTGCTCCAGCTCTTTTAAGTACTTATAGCTTCAGTGCTTCCCTCCGTGGGCCTTTGATTCAGCTCCAAAGCCAGAATGGTTCTGCTGTGGGCAAATACCCAGGGAAACAATCCTGTTTGGAGGCATACAGGAGTGGGGAAAGGAAGCCTCCAATTGCAATAGCAGATGGGTAGGGGGGAAACACAGCAGGGAGATTTTGTAGCTTTTTGAACTCTTTTTCCTCACTGAAAGTTGAGGAGATGGGATGGCTGCTCCTCCACACTCGCCCACACTGGCTGCATGCCATGGGAGGACGGAGAATACAGCCACAACCTGAGCAGCTCTGGAGCTGCAATCTTAGAATCATAGAATCACAGAATCGTTTTATTTGGAAGAGACCTTTAAGATCATCAAGTCCAGCTGATAATCTAATCCCCCGGGATCACCCTGCAGCTCAGTGTTCATGGCTGCTGGGAGTTCAAGGGTTCGCAGCAGGCTTGAAACACCACAGCAGTCTCCCAGCAGAGTGAGGGGACAGTCACCAGGGCACAGCGAGATGGCTGGAGGCAGTGATGCCACCACAGAGGTTGTGGTGTCGAGAGCAGTGAGGAGCAGAAGTGCTGCTGTTACAGAGGGCTGAGACCAGAAGATCCAAGATGAACCACAGGCAATGTCTGGGTTGATACCTTCTGGGCTGCCTGAACTCTGCTCCTCTTCGTCCCACAGAGGGAAGCCCAGGAGGATGAGGAGGACTTTTGGTCACTCCACAAGAGCTGTAGTTTGGGTTAGAGCAGACGGTGGCACAGATTGGGCTGTCCATCCGTGTGGCTGCATTGCCCTTGTAGATCAGCCTCCTGCCTGGGCTCAGCACATCTGCACTGCTTCCTTAGTGTGCCACCATCCCTGGGGATGACATTTGTGCCCTGAGGGGAGTCAGCAGCCTCCCCTGCTTGCTCGCAGTGTGCAGACGCTTCCAAGAAAAGGGAGGGACAAGGCTGAGAAGAAGAGGCAGATTCAAACAACTGAGGAAGAGACAAAGAGAATGGTGTTCCTCCTGGCACAGCTAGGACCTTCCAGACCACGTTGTTTGGAGCTTTTGAAAACATCACCACTCCATACTTAAGGTCATGGGGAAACTCCCACCAGCACGCAGTCATCTGGGAGGAAGAAAACCTTGAATGCCCTCCCTCAGGTGGGAAGTGGAAGGTGGGCTGGGGCAGGCTCCTTGGGATGATGGGAACTCTTTGGGGCAATTTCCAGCTCCAGAGTCCTCCCAATCTGTTATCTTCACCAGCCTTTGGCTTGCGTTAAGGAGCACGCACTGCTCTCAGCCCTGCCGTTGTTGCAAAGCCGGTTCATTCCCTCCCTCCTGCCTGAGACAAAGCAATTCTGTTCCAGGTTGTCTTTGCAGCTTCACGCGTGTTCTTAGAAATCTCCTGGCCGACCTTGGCCCTTCTTCAGTCCACGTTTGGTAACTTTCCACTGCTCTGAGCTCTGGCCTGCCCACTTTGGGATAAGAGAAAACTGGTTTTGCTGGGCAGGAACCACTTCTAGTCCCCAGCTGGTTCCACCTGGTAGCCCACTGTTACAAGTGAGCGCCCAGCTCCCTGGCCCCGCTGTGGGTGGGTTGCAGGATGCTGGCCAGGCAAGACCAGCACTTACCTTCCCCCACCATTGCAGCCATGGCTTCTGGATTCACGAGCTCACAAATTGCTTAGATATCCCCCACCCAGCTGCCAACTGGTGTGTGCAAGAGGTTAACCTGGCATCAAACACCGGTTCGTGGCAGCATCCTCTTCCCCATGGGGAAGAGACCCATGGGGTTGTGTCTACTCCATTTTTACTTGTGGGCAAGCCCCAGGATGTTTGCAGCTCCATCCCCTGGCCCATGGTTCCCCTGCCAGGCAGGGATGCAGCAGGAGGAGGCAATGCCCACCACAGCCCCTGCCATGCTCCGTGCAGCCCAGGGACTGTTCTGCAATGACTTCAGCACAGACTCTGCCTGCCACTGGCCCTTGGCCACCAAGCCAGGGAAATCAGGGGACACAGCATTTTTATAGGGTCCGTGGGATGTTCCCACCTCACTCTTGGGACAGCTTCATAGAAGCAGCCTGATGGAATATCCTGACACCCCTCCACCCAAACTGTGACTCCATCCCTGTGCTTGGGTTGCCCCTGCACTCTCTCCCCTTGCTATAGGCCCTGGTGGAGCTCATGGACTCACCAACACAGCTGGGGAACTGGTTAGGGATGCAGCAAACCCACCCTCTGTGTCCTCTGCTCTCAGCTTCCCTGGGGCCGTGTCCTTGTTTTGATGGGATGGTGAGAGCAGCAACCCTCTCTTTTACAAGGAAAAGCTTGTTCCTTCCACTGCCTTGCCCTAGATAAGCCTTCCCTGAGGGTTTGTTATTAGGAAACTTCCACCCCTCCCAATCCCTGAGGTCTCCTTTGCTCTTGAACCTGGAGAAGAAGGAATACTTGAGTAGGAGCAGCTGTACCCACCTGGGGTTAGAAACCCATAAAAGTTGTGCAGCTCCATTGACCAGGAGCTGCTGGGCTCTGAGCTGTGCTGGGGACCTGCTATGACCCCACTTCCCCCCAGCCCTGGGAGAAGGGGGGCTGCTGGCCTTGGCAGGGCAGGGGAGGGATTTGTCTGGGTCCTCCAGCTGTGGATTGGGACTGGGCTTGGCTTGGCAGCAAAGTGGGGGGGACATATAAGTAGGAGGACTTTGGTCAACCATGACCAAGAAAGATGTCTATCAGTGGGTCTGCCATAAATGGCAGTAATGGCTCACTATCAGATGCCTTCAGGGTGACCAAATAGCCGGGTAATGGGCCCTGTGCTGGAGTGGGTTGAGGGTCCTGGGGGTGCAGATTGCAGGCTGGATAAGCCACCCAGGTAGTTCAACTCCCATCCATTATTTAAATGCAAAGGTAAGTGCTTTCATCTTTTCAAATGGAATGGTGCCACCAGCTCAGCCACCTCCTGAAGGTCCCATTCTGGTGGCCTGCAGGCAGGGGACAGCCCTGGAGAGCCATGACAGGGCAGAGAGGGGATCTATCCCTTCTGCAGGGGTGACACCAGCACCCCTGGGGACAAGGTTGGCAGGTTGGCACCAGGAACATAGGACTTGACTCCACACTCTCCTCTTCTCTTCCCAACCCCAGGACCAAGGATCTGATGCTGCAGCCCCATGGCCCAGCTGTGGAAGCTTGTCAAGGGAGGCTGTATGTGTGTGTAGGACTTCTGCAGGAGGAATCGGGACCATCATGGCTCCTGTGAGGACAATTCTCCTCCTGATGACTGCCTCCAGCCATAGTGAACTGCCCCTCTCCCCAGCTTAGGACAAGCTGGTGAGGTCATCCCAGTGTTGATCCAGCAGAAGAAAACAATCAAAATCCACCCACTTACATACTGACCATGTGCAGCCAGCATCAACATCTGGCCATGTCCTGCTGGTGACCAACTGTGAACCTCCGAACTCAGGAGAATGTGGCTCCATGATGGAGAGTCATGTTGTGGGACCACTGCATGATCTAGCCAGAGCAGGCAGGGATGCCTGGGGAGGAGAACAGAGCAGGCAGCTGTGAGTCCCACTCAGAGTCTTTCCCTTTAATGGTTTGGTTTTTGTTTTGTACATTCGTAAAACTGTGAACAATAAATACTGTGTGATCAGCTTCCACCTCCTGCTTGTTCCCCCAGCTTTGTGCAGAGCTGAGGGAGACCATAAGTGACATGATGAAGGCTGGTGCCAGCTCTGCTCATGGGAGAGGTGCCCGGCTCACAGTGTGGGCACCATAGAGAGGGCAGCATCCCAGCTCGGGGTGGCAGGATGGAGTCAGGGGCTGGTGAGCGAGAGGTGACTTGTGTGCAGGCAATATCTCAGCTAAAAAGAGGTGAAAGGCAGCACTGCCTGGTGATCTGGGCACAAACCTCCTGCTGAAGCCCAAGGCTGCTGGTCACAGAGCTCAGCTACCCCTCTGGTGTCTTGGACCTCCAAGGTGCCCAAGCTCAGATAGGGATCTGCTAAGAAAAACAGTGTGACAGTTGGGGCTGGGAGGAGATGGGGCTCCCAGGTGGCCAGAGTGACCTGCATGCCTTGTTGTTCCTCAGAGGAGGTGAAGGCCAGGTAGGCAGGGAAGGATATCATGGGAAAATGGGGCTCCAGCTTCTTGGCCGTGCCTGTGGGTGTTCTGCTGTGTGCTGGACAAGGGTCCCGTCATGAAAGACGCACGGAGAAGCTGGTGTGGTGGTGAGTAGGGAGCTCTGAGGTATGAGAACAGGGAAGTGCTGGTGTGGGGCACAGCAGCTGCCAGGACTGTGTGACTGGGGGAATTGGGAAGGGGTGGGTAACAGGGACATAGGTTGACAGAGGAGCACAGGGTGGCAGAAGAGGCTGGAGAGAGACTGGCAGGCTGTTGGGAGTGGGCAATGAGAGCAAGATGCTTGGTATGGAGAGGGCTGCTGTGCGTCTGATGTTACAGCAACATCTTTGGTGTTATGGCATCCAAAGATGACAGCACTATTTAAACCCAGAAAGAAAGGCCTAATGCCACCTTCCATGGGCTCTGGGATCAAGGATCCTACACCCATGCTATGAGATCTGTTCTGGTGGGGTCTCATGACCTTCACTTGGACCTTGTGTGGCCAGGGCCATCCTGGGAAGCAGTAAGACACGCCCCTTCAGAGACATCTGGAGCTGGCTCAAAAGGGCCATAGTGCTGAGCTTTTGAATAACCCCCCAGCCCCACACTTTTCTTCAGAGATAAGAGACCAATAACTGCACAGGCCTGCGTGCTCTAAGCGAAGTCCTTGAGTGAAAAATAAACCCCTTTGATGAGGTGGAAACTTTGTCCAGAGAGCAATCAGGTGAGAAGAGTCAACTCTTCCTGTTGTTTGGGTCCATCAAAGTACTTGGGAGTCCCAGGTCCTACATGCAGGCTTGCCTTCTTCAGCCACTTGCAGTAGGATTGTCCACTTTGTGCCCAGAAAAGAGCCAACATCTAAAGCTCCCTTACTGTGCTGTGTAGGTCCCTTATTTGTGGCTTTGCTAGCTGTCCTCTTTGTCCTGCCCTCTTGCCCCCATCCCAGTTCTTCTCATTGTGAAGAACAAGCCACCAGGTCAGGGCAGTGAAGGCCTTGAGTCCTAACAGGAGATGTCACCATCTTCTGAACAGGGAGAGGATGGGAGAGGAAAAGGTGTCTGGCTTTTCCAAGCTGAGGAGAGCATCTTATACTTGCCACAGTGGGAAGGAGTCTAAGAAATCCTTGCCCGAGCATGGGGACATCCCAGCCAGAGCAGATGTTGTTCAGCAGGGTGGCATGGGACAGGGAGATGTGACTGCCCTGCAGTGGGTACCAGCCTGCCCAAGAGAGTCCTCAGAGAGCAGGGGGAAGAGGAGGCCTTCCAGGAAGGCTCTGGTTGCAAGCAGCAGGCACCTGCCCAGGTGGTTGTCTCCCTGGTGCTCTGACTGAGAGGTGGACACTCAACATTGTTCCAGATTGGGACAGGCCAAGTTTGTCCCTTCACAGTTGTTTTAAGGGTCTTTGCCCCTTAAGCAGTGGGGTTCGTGGCAGCATCATCTCACCCATTTTACAGTCCCATATGTCATCATTTGGGGGATTAGGATGAGTGGGCAGGAGCCCATGGGAGCAGGGTCTGCAGGACTGGGGCCTTTGTGAGGAACATGCGTCATGTCTGCATGAGGAGAGGCCATTGGGGCAGAGAGAGGGGGGGTCCTTTCTATGTAAAGGCAAAAGAAGGAGACAGACACTGGAGGACTGGTGGGCAAGAGCAAGTCCCAACAGCCCAGCAGATCCCACATGTGGCAAATGTCCTTGGTAGGAGAGCTCAGGACCCAGATGCAGAGCTGTGGCAAGGTGGCTTCTGTGTCATCTTGTCACTGTGGCTGGGAGGATGCTCTTGTCTCCACAGTGCAGCAGGTACTTGTCCTTGGCCTTTGGGTCAGTCCAGCCAGGCACCCGATTCCCTGCTGTGACCATCATCCACCATAGGGCAAAGCCACCGTACAAGGTGACAGTCAAGTACAAGTCCATAAAAGGTGACAGTCACAGTCTGTTTGAGCGCAACCATGGCTGGACTGGGGCTTGGCCTTGCAGATACCTTGTTTGTGGCCTGTCTCCTGGCCATGGTCATAGGAGCTGGGTTGCAAAAGTCCCTGAGTGCCCCTGGTGAGAGTGCTGGATGAGCCTTCTGCTGAAAACTTGGCACTTTTAGCTTGGTCCTCCCCTTTTGAAGGGAGCTCCAGGACCAGGGAGCTGAGCCTGTGGAGCATGCAGAGCCCAGGAGCACCATCCTTGACACTAGGGTAGGACAGGGACTGTTTTTTTACATCCTGTGGAGTCAGCCAGGGGAACTGACTGGGACCCCACACAATGTGACCCCAGCCAGGCAGTGGTTAAGCCTTCATCCACAGAGAAGAGGGGGAACAGAGAGGTGGGACACTAGGAAGGTGAAGTATGACGTGTTCAGTGAGTTCCAGGAGCTTTTGAGCAAGGTGGACTTAGGGGTCAGCATGCAGAGGGCTGTGGACACACACTGTGTCTGTCTCGCTGGGAAGGCTGCAGGACAGGGAGCGTTGCATGGCCCGGCAGCCCAGGGGCCCATCCTCAGTGCTGACCGGGAGCTGAGGGCCCTGGGTGGTGCTGGATCTGCCATCAGAGCAGAGTAGGACACTGGAGTCTGCCTCGCACTTGGTGGTACGGCTGTAGTAGGGCTCCATCACATGCCGGAGCTCCAGGGGCATGGTGAGTGGCAGGACCTCAGCCTTGATCACTGTGCCCAGGTGGGCCTCTGAGGAGGATGCCCGGAGGCTCTCAGGGCGGCTCATCTTGATCAGCAGGTCGATGGTTTTGTTCTCGGCCTCGAGGAGGCAGTTTGGCAGCCCCTCCCCATCTCCAACCTCCCCTGTGGCCATACATTTGTTGAGGGCCCCTTGGTCTTTGCCGTGGAGCTTCTCACTTCCCAGGCTCATGTTGCAGGGCTCCTTCTTGGCCTGCTGGGCCTTCTCCAGACCCTCAGAGGATCTCTTCACTGAGAGGTCCAGAGGCCCCTCGTGGGGTTTGTTGGCTTTCTCCAGTGCCTGGTGGATGTGGTAGAGCTCTCTTCGTATTTTGACCAGCTGGTCCCTCAGCTCTTTTTGCCCAGGGGTGTCCTCCTTTGCCAGATCAGACAGTTTCTTCTCCACTTCTTGGTACTCCTCTAAAGTTTTGGACAGCTCCCCAATAAGCATGGTTGTGGCCTCAGAGCCTGTCACGCTGGCAGAAGTCTCTTGGGGTCTGCTCTGCTTGCAGAGGTCATGGTCCAGGTCAGCACCCACAGACAGAAGAACTTCAGTGTCATTGCCCCTCTCTGGTTCCTCAGGCCGACCTGCAAGGACCTCTGTGTGCCAGTGGTCCAAGACCTTGGGGATGTGGCCAGGGTTGGCCCTTGAACCACTGCAGAGAAGAAGTAGATACAATCAGTAGGGAAAGAGATAAGAAAATCCTTGGGCATATGTCCAGGGCCAGCATTGCCAGATTCATCCAGGGATCCCCCACTGACTGCTGCCAGCATGAGGCCTTTCCAGGAAGGGCTTTGGTCTGAACATGCAGAGCCCTTGCTGGACCTGCTCCTGGCATCATTCTCCCAGGAGGTGGATGGACCCTGACACAGGCTATTTTGTGACACTGACCAATAAAGGGAGAAACCAGTCTGGGGAGATGGTACTGATAAGTGATCCCACCTAGCTAGCCAAGCCTGGATTCTCCTTCTTCTTAGAGTGCTGGAGAATGTTTATGGGAATGACCATCTCACAGCCCTGAAAGCCCAGTTGGAGGGGATCTCCCCAGCCAGCCTAAGATCAGGGAAGAGTCAGGTGGAGATAGAAAACCATGGAGAGCTTCTCCAGAGAAAGTTCCTCTGGGTACCAAAAACGGTGGGTTTTACAGTGACATTTTCCTTGGAGCCACAGCTGGACTTGCACAACCAGGGGAGGAACTGAAATTTTGTTGAAAGGAGCCATGCACATTTCTAGCCCCAGGTAAAAGGAAATGTTTGGAAATGTGACCCTCCCTTTGGGCTTTGAAACCAGAAGGCAAATCAAAGGAATGCAAATACGTAGTTTAAAAATAGGCAATGATTGCTCCATCGACCCTGGGAGATCTGGGGACCCAAGAGGAGATTTTCTGGTGCCTGGGGAGTGCAGGTCCATGCCACACAGACACCACATCACTTCTGGCTCTGCATAAAACAGGAGAAAGTGAGAGACAGCAAGTGGTGACACAACCCAGGTGCTTGGATGCACCTGACAGCTAGTCAGGTCCTTTGCTCCTGGTGGGCATTGATATGGACCACCAGTCTAGAGTGTGCTCGAGCCTTGGAGACTTATCTCACAGTTTAGAGGCAAGTGGTGGGGATCAGTAAGATGATGGGGTATGAAGATGATGTTTAAGGCCAACCACTTGTGAGGAAGAGGAAGAGAGATCACAAGCATCTTACCTGCTCTGGTAGCTGAGCTTTCCAGGAATTAACCTTTCGGATCCTATCAAATCCAGCCCATTGGCAGTGAACTTCCTCTTCAGGGGGTTGTCTTGAGGGTTCCTAGTCTCCAGACAGGTCAACACCGGTAACTCTGTCTTTTGGATGCTGCTGGGGGAAAAAGCACCATCCTTCATCCCCACCATGTTTTGGTAGATGTCAGTGGCTGGCTTTTTGCGCAGGTTGTTGAGACCCAAAGCTGGGTTGCTCTCCTTCTCTTGGGACAGCCATTTCTCCTCTTCTTCCTGCCTCAGCATGGCAGGGTGGCTGAGTTCAGAGGATGGCTCCTCTCTGGCACCTTTGGACCAAGGAAAACCTGTCTTCAGGACAGGTACCTTCAGCAGCCCTGGTTTGGATGGCTCACTGGGAGGTTTGGCTTGGGGTGGTGTGGGCATGACAGAGCCCACCAGCTGCTGTGCTTCTGGCTTGGTGGAGGACATCTTGCTTTCAGTGGAGCCAAAAGTGTGCTCAAAAAGCAAGGGGTAGTAGAAGCGAGGAAGGAAGGCTGAGCGCTCAGGGTTCTGCAGATGCTGGAAGTGGGAGGCATGTGGGTGCATCAGCTGGGCTGTGGAGGCCAGGAAGGGCAGCTGAGCCAAGTGCGGGTGTGTCGTAGCACTGTTGGCCATAGTGGGGCTCAGGTAGGAGAAGAGACTGGGGTTTAATGGGTAGTTAATACCCAGCAGTGAGAGGTTGAGGCCTTGAGGTTCGTGGTAGTCACTGTAGGCTGGAGGGGGATAGCAGGGGATGATGTTGCTGTCTGTACAAGGTGGGGAGACCTCAGGTGTGTTCCTTCTTTGCCCATTTGCCACCAGTTTCCACTGCTCCATGAGGATCCCGCTGCTGGCCAGGCATTTCTTCGGCACTTTGCAATGCTTTGGCTTGGCATCTAGATCTGGGGAGGCCATTTCCCTGCTTTTCATAACATGGTTCTTGAGGGAAAAGACATCTGTGATAATGAAGTCAGGCTCCACCTCCTTGCAGGGCTTGTCCCTCTTGTTCTTGAAACCAAAGACCAAAGTGTTCATTTCTGGTTCAGCTGGGTCACCTTGGCAACGTGCCTCTTCATTTTTCTCTTTCTTCTTCCCGGCATCCATCTCCCTCAACAGGCCAGGAACATCGTCCTCCTCCTCCTCCTGAAATGGGCCACCTTCTTCACCAGCCCCTTCAGCAGGCAGGATCTCCACCCCTGACATTGGCTTGTCCTCGTGGCTATCCCTACTGGAGGCCTGCTTGGTCCTAACTGACCCTGCTGATGTGGCCGAGGAGTCGCAGGTCTCCTGCTCATCCCGCGGCCCATGCAGGCGGGAGGTCTCCGTTGCATGCAGGAGCCGCAGCTCTGGATGGAGCAGATTGCCCTTCTTGTAGGGCCAGTCAGACTCAATGAGGAGGGAGAGGGAGTTCTTGCACAGGCTGTACTTCATGTGGTTGTAGAGGTGGGACTTCTCCATGCAGGTGAAGGGGCACTGGAAACATTTGTAGTTGTATGGCTTGCCCCATGGCCTCGGGATGTAGTGAGGCTTTTTCGGCTTCCTCTCCTTGTGCTTGTAGACTGAGGTCAGCTTGCAGCCCATGTCGTCCTTGGACATGGTGGTGGGTGGCTGGAGATGACTCCTTGTGGGAATGAAGGTGCACAACGTGTGGATCTTCCCACACCTCTCTGGGAACCACTGTGTGCCCTGCAAGAAGGACAGCATGGAGCTGGTGAGCTGTGCCTGCAGCTTCATGGGGAGATGGCTCTGCTCCATGAGCACCTCTTGGCCTCAGGCAGCGGAGCTGATGGGACTTTGATCTGGAGCTCCCATGTTTGGAATTTAAACCCAGAGCAGTGATAGAATTTTTGCTCAAACCCTATTGGTATGCCCATACATGCTGGTCCCATTATTAACCCTCTCCTGTTAAACCACCCCAGGGGAGAGCAAACACTATTAAAGATGTCGAAGCTAAACCATTTCAAGTTGACATTGAAGCGCCAATGCAACCAGAGCCTCCCTGAGGTGGCCCCAGCCCAGCCCTGGAACAATTTCCCCGCTGAGGACAGGGAACAAAAGCAAAACCCATCCACAGCCTGAACACTGTGCTGGGCATGGCTTTGCTGTCATCTCCTGGGGTACCGCAGTGCTGGAGCCAAATGAGATGTTCCAAAGCACATACACCAAAGCTGGTGCAGAGCTGGACTAAATGCAGATACCTGCAATGAACATGCAGTTTTGGTACAAAGAGGACAGTCAGATGGACAGACGGGACAGAGAGAGGCTGTGGACTGCCTGTCTTTAACCTGCTGTAGCTGCTGGAAAGGTGGTCCTACCTTTCTGGCTATGCAGGGCTGACCCTGTCCTGTGTCCATCTCCTGTGCCAGGACAGGGATAATCCATCCTAGGAAACCAATCCAAGCTAAAACATGACTCCCCACTCCCAGATGTTTTCCCTAAGATCAAAATGTCTGGAAAGCATCCCCTGCAGCCCCAGTGCAGGGCTGGTCCACAGCCTCCCTGGGATAGTGGGGTAATGCCTGTCCCACAGCCCATCACCCCACCTGGCTTGGGAGTGGACACAGCACCCTGACTTTTCACCTCCTAGGGGAACCACATCTGCACAGGCTTCAAGCTGATGAAATTGGGCTCCTCTACAGGTGGCCGAGCAGCAATCTCCTGCAGTAGCAGGGCACGGGACACTAATGCACAGCCTGTGTCACCCCTCCAGCCATTGCTTTGCCCTGGGGGGACTTGCTGGCTTCTTCCCCATTAGAACAAAACCTGCACTTCTCCTGGGGAGGGCAGTGAATTTGAGGGCTCCTTCTGTGAGGGTAGGGCTCATTTCTCAAGGCCCAAATCCTTCCCTGATGGGGAAGATCCTGAAGGTCCCAGGGCAAAACTCTACACCAGCAGTCACCACAGCTGGGCTGGTGTTGGGTATGCACAGCCCAGAAAGAGAAGGGGATAGCAGGATCTCCAGGTTGCTACCAATGTGAAAAAATCTGGGGGGAAAAGTTCCACCAGCCCCATGCCTAGGGCTGGGGTACCCTCTGTGCTCTGATACCTACTGTTCTCACCATGAGCACCAGGGAACATCACCTTTCCCTGGGAACATGGGGAGAGCATGTGCATGATGACAGAAGGAATTACCTGCATAGGACCCTTTCCACTTTCTTCCTGAGGTTTGTCATCAAATAGCAGAGGGTATCTCCTGCCTATGATGGGACAGGGAACAAGCCATGCTGTGGCTTTCCCAGTGGAGAGGAGCCAGAGGAGCCTGTGGGAAAGGGTCTGGGGACAGTCCTCTGCATACCCTTGTGTTGGTTGAGTTGGAAGCTGACCCTGTCACTGAGACCCAGTCTTGCAGAAAATAGGCAGAAACATCCCCTTGTAACAAACCCGTGTCCCTTGGGATTTTGAGGGGAGCTCCAGGGGTGAAGAGCTGCTCTGCAGCAGCCAAGGCTGGTTTTTCCCGTCACAGTGGGATGCGCAGGCAGAGCCTGGGGCCTCCTGCCTGCAGGTTCACCTCAGAGAGCGACAGCCTGACCACCTGCCTGGAGGGACACTCTTGTCCTTGAGCCCTCGGACACTTTCTGCGTGCGTCACGCCTGTGAGCTGCGTGAGCTCTGCATACCCACTGCGGTGCCAGGGGGAGCAGGAGGGATGCAGCAGCAGCTGCGCAGGATGGGGGCCCTCAAAGCATCACTCCCTGGCTCCAGCTGCTGAGCCCAGGATGCCCCAAGCATCCTGGATGTTTGCTGATCCCCTATCCCATCACCCTGTACACCCACCCACCTAGAGGTGAAACAAAGAGCAGCCCCACTGTGATGCCCACTGCCTGTTTGCAGGTCAGTTGAACAAACATTTGCTGTTTATATGCCAGAGGCAGATTGAATCTTTGCTGAGAGACTGGAACTGGTTGTTCCATTCCTGCACACCTGATCCTCCTCTGCCAACTCTGCTGCGAAAGCCCTTCGTTCCCCTCCTGTGCCCGGTGGTGCGGGGGATGGTGGGAAGACATCCTGTGTGGGGACAGGTGGCTTGGCTGTTTCCACCTCTGTAATGCTGCAGTGAGGAACAGCAAGAGAAAAGAGCAAAGAATAAGATGGGGACATGATGGGAAAGTGCCCTGCGTGTGAACCAGGCAGGCTCTGGTGGAACGGAGGCACCCCCAGAGCCAGATCAGGCCCTGCGGAGCTGGGAGACAGGCGTTGTGGCTCCTGGTTGCTGAGCAGTTCCCGCACCAGCAGATCTTCGTGGTCTGCTGAGTCTCTCTCTGCCACAACACATTATTTCCAGTGGGCTGTCAGCTGCGGTGGTGGGGGCCGTGCCTGGGGGCAGCGCGAGGCGGGGACACAGCACCTGTGCCTGGGAATTGCAGCATCCCTGCTCTCCTTGCCGGGACCGCTGAGGGGAGGGGGCCCCCTCAGATGCAGGGAGCAGAGCAGCAAGGAAAGAAGAAAGAGAGGGAGAGACAAAGGAAAAGAAGAAGAGAAAGATGCCCAGGAATGAGATCTGCAGCCCCCAGTGCTCCAGTACGTAAAAAATCCCAGCCCCAGCCTGAGCTCCTGACACAGGGATGCAGGGAAGTGCCCCATCAGGGCAGCTGAACTGGATCATGCCAAAAGCCCATCTCACTCATATCTCTAAGAACTGTCAACATCAGATGCCCAAGATGTAGGGCAAGCATCTATGGTGCTTCTCCAATTTTCATAACCCTTCAGCCATCACAGTACATCCCTACAGCACACAGCAGTGGACCATGAACCCACATGAGCTTCTCTTGAACCTGTGGAAATGTTCAGCCCCCGTGCATCCTGCAGCAGGGAGTTCCCAGCACACCATGCAGAGCTTCATCCTTCAGCTTCCCAATCTTGCTGGTCCCCACAAGTTCTTTTGATGCCCTCCAACTCTTTGGCTGGAGGAAGCAGCACCCACAGTCCCTGTCCAACCTCCAGTCATGTGGTTCATCATCACACCCCTGCTTCACCATTTGCTTTCCAGGCTGAAGCTGGACATAGAGCCAAACCCCTTCCAGACCTCATCCCCTTCCCTGAGCCTCCTTCTGGTCTGCAGAAGCCATTTGCAGTCAGGGGATCGGTATGGTGGGTTTCCTGTGCCAATACACACCAGCACTGCAGCCCTCTCCACCCATAGGTAGACATACCCACACCCACTACCCAGGGGAGGGAGAGACAAAAAGACTGCTGAAGTGCAGCAGCCTGATTCAAAGACAGGTCTTCTGCAGCACGTGCCCATCAGAGAAGCTCTGCCGTTGTGAGCTTGTCCTGATCTGCTTTTGCAGATCCCCAAGAGCTTTTCTGGCTGGAACAAAGACCCCACCTCTCAAACTGATGTCCTCCCTTATTCACTGCTGCCTTCCAAGTCCTCCAATGCTGCATGTAGGCTGCCAGGGAGCTGCAACGCTCCCATGGAAATTGGCTGCCCTCAACCTTTCCCAGATGGCTGTAGGACACAGCATGGAGGAAGGGGCTTGTGAAGGGCATTGAAGTTCTTCTCCACTCAGTGATGCTAGGATGAACCTTCTGCCTTACGCCTCATCCTGCAGATGCAGGCTTCTGTGGTCTCTCATGAGCTGCACAGATGGGAATTAATTTGTGGTCTTTTGCATGTCCAACAACAACTGCAGGGACAACTCTTCCCTTCATCTACATCCACCCAGATGCTTCTCCTGGGGCATGCTCCCAGGCCACAGCATCACACCAGCGTGGGTGGTCCAGGCATTGCTATTTGTTGTCAGCATTGCCATTCCAGGGAGCACACTGCCCTGATGACCATGCAGGCCAGGATGGTAGAGTGGGGAGCAGAGCAAGGGTGGCTTTCCTGTGGGATCTCACACTAACCCCACAAACCATCCTCTTCCTGCCATTACCCTGACTCTCCCATTCCATGGGTGCTTCCTGTGGGGTTTCGTTCCTTTTTCCCCGGTGCCGAGGCTGGAGCAGCCAGAGAGGCAGGGCGAGGAGGGTAGTGGGTGGGGCGGGAAGCCACAGATCAATGCAAACCACTTTCCCTACACTACATGTTTTTGCCGCAGGGGCTGCTTGGCTATTAGTGGATATCGGGTCCTTTTCATTTTCATAGCCTGAGGTTGTGTGATTTGTGCTTTTAAACATTTATCGGAAGCTGGGATGAGGGCAATTGGCCATGGCAAAACAGCAGGCACTCAGAAAGAGAAGGGAGGTCTAGTTGGTGGGGCCTGGGAGCTCTACACTTCCCAAACCTCACCCCATACGGCAGCTGTGGGTTGAACTTCTCTTGTAAAGTGACTGCAAGGCCATCCTGCTGCCTCTGCCTTTGGAGGTCCCTACATCACGGCTTTGAAACTATTCCCACCTCAAGATATGCCTTCCTCTGGCTTGACCTCAATTGCTGCCCTTGGACAGCCCCAGAGCCACATAATGTCTTCAGAAAGGTCTGGGGTTTCCCATCTGCCCCAAACTGCCAATGCTTTCATGTCTGCCCATCCACCATGTCTTTGCATGCAAGACCCAGAGGTTGTGACCTGTGTCCCATATCTCAAGATCGCTCTGCTACTGGTTATTCATCACCGATTGCATGTCTCCATGTATGGAGTCACCAAACCATGTGCTTCACATCCCAGGGGCAAGCCAAAGTCAGAGTCATGGTCTAAAAATGTGATAGCATTTGGATTCCTGACCTTTAGTTTTCCAGCATTTGAAGGCATCTGGAGTTTCTGGTTGGGAAAGATCGTGTTCCCTTCACAGACAGCTTTTGGAGAGGGCCACCTGCAGACCCAAATCCAGTCTGTAGTCTTTCCCAAACATCAGCCCAGACATGAGGTGGCTCTATCTCCACGAGCACTACTACTTTTCAAAGTGTGGGCTGCCTGGGGTCACCTGCCCGGCCTTGGAGTGTCCTTCAGGACAGCTGATGAGTGACACTCCCTGCTGAGTGCTGGAGCCACAGCACCTTCAGGCATACAAGTCTTCCCTAATTTGGGGTCAAAATTTTCTCCCTTATGTGCACTTGTTCAAGAAGTGTTTCTATGTCTCTGACCTCTCCTGAGCTCCTCCACCCCAGACCTTCATTCCCTAAAAGCAGCTGTCTGTGCCTGAATCTCCATTAGCCTGAAGACTCCCTGGGGCAACCCCAGCATCCTATGAAAAGTACCCATGGTGGCAAGTGTTCAACCAAGTGACAATGGGTTGGAGTCATTGTCTTCTGCCTGTGACACACACAACACAACTCACAGGCTCCTTGAGAGATGAGATCAGCCTGTCACAGCCTCTAGGCAACTCTCCAGAGATGCAAGAGTCCTCCACCGTGAAAGACTTTCCTCCCACAGCCTTTCCTGCCGCAGTTCCTTCAGGCGAAGAGGCAGGTCCTGGTGAGGAGATGTAAGACTGTCTCTCCACATTATTTCAACCACCTGCACAAGCTTATGTCTAGGCCCCACTACAAGAGTTTCCTGCGTCTTCTTCCACCTCCACTTCTACCTGCTAATGGAACCCCAGGAGACCACAGGCTTCCAGCCATGGAGTGAGTGGCTCAATGCCAGAGACCTCCAGATCACAGAATCACAGAATGTTAACAGTTGGAAGGGACCTTGAAAGATCATCTAGTCCAACCCCCCCTGCCAGAGCAGGACCACCTAGAGCAGATCACACAGGAACACGTCCAGGCTGGTTTTAAATGTCTCCAAAGAAGGAGACTCCAGAACCCTTCTGGGCAGCTTGTTCCAGTGCTCTGCCACCCTCACAGTGAAAAAGTTTTTCCTTATATTTTTGTGGAACCTCTTATGCTCCAGCTTGCACCCTTTGCCCCTTGTCCTACCATTGGTCATCACTGAGAAGAGCCTGGCTCCATCCTCCTGACACTCTCCCTTAACATATTTATAAACATTAATAAGATCACCCCTCAATCTCCTTTTTCCCAAGCTAAAGAGACCCAGCTCCCTCAGCCTTTCCTCATAAGGGAGATGTTCCACTTCCTTTATCATCTTAGTGGCTCTGGGCTGGACTCTCTCAAGCAGTTCTGTGTCCTTCTTGAACTGAGGGGCCCAGAGCTGGACACAATATTCCAGATGTGGTCTCACCAGTGCAAAGTAGAGGGAGAGGAGAATGTCTCTCGACCTACTAATACAACCCCTTCTAATACACCCCAGGATGCCATTGTACACCCCAGTGTGCCATTAAAATCTGTGAAGACAACATCAGTCTCCAAAGAAAATGTGCAGCTAGATAGAGGAGAAAGTGGCTGTGTGCAAGCCAGTGGCTGTGTGGCTAGCATCCAAAGGTATGCAGACAAGATGGTGTCCAAGGCTGGTGTGGTGAGCTGGGGAAGAGGACAAATATCTGGGCAAATCTGGCAGGGCTTAAGAAGTGCATGCAGCTGGAATAGGAAGGTATGGTCCAGCTCCCCTATATGGTAAAGTCTGTGTCACACATGTGATGTGTGGGGTTCCTGGAGGTCCAAAATGTTATCTTTCCTATTCCCAGGAGCTGCAAGGGTCTTTGATGTAGCCACCTCCATGCTGGACTTGATATGTTGCACATGAAAAAATTCCATACCTTCTTCCAGTTTCTATGGCCTCTGATGTTTCTTTCCCAACTTACAGGTTTCTCCTCTTGCTGGTCTGACAGCCCAGGACGACATCTCACTGCCTACAACTACTGCCCTGGGAGGTACTCTCATCCTTCCACCTTTGGGGATGGTGACACATCACCAGAAGTCCCTTCCTCCTGGTCACCCATGCCTGTCCCCTCCCGTGTGCTGTGGCATACAGGCATCAGTCCAAGCAGGCCAATGTGCTGATTCCTCAAATCCACCTCTTCCCCCCATCACAGACCAAGCCATGTGAGTGTCCTCGGTGTGGACACAGATTAGATCATCTCTTCTGCCTCATCACAAGTGCAGGTCCCCAGGCTGGGTATGGACACAATGCACCCAGCCATCTCCCATGCAAATGAGGTGCATTTTGTCACCCCTGTCCCATCACCTTCCCAATGACCTTCCCATTTCCTCCATGACCTTCCCAAACCTCTGCAGTCAAGTTCCTCAGCATCAAAACATAGAAACGGTCTCCTTTTCACATTCCATTTATTCCTGGACAGTTCACACTCCTTAAATGCACTGGGGATGGGAGTGATAAGAAAGATCTCCTCTGTTTTGCTTTTGCTGGTCTAGCAGAGCCCAGCTCTTATTGTGTCTCCCAAGAAACACCAAAGGTGGCCAAATGCTACCATCTTGATAAAACCTTTCTCACATCCTGTGCTTGCTTTCATGACATACCTGCTGTGCTTGTACTAGATGCTCAGGTGTCCTGCTCCACCGAACTGGTCTCCATCTTGCAACCAGAACATTCACCAAATTCCAGTTCAAATTCACCTGATTTCCTTTGAGGATGGGGGCAGAGAGCCTCCAATCCTCTGCTGTCTGCCCACCTCCTCCCTTGCAGTCCAACTCTTTTCTTCTGTATGTGTCCATTGTTGTATCCTCACTTACCTCCTTGCCTTTGCTACAGGAGAGGATCTGCACACATGGACATCACAAGCACTTCCCTCAGCCTTCCCTGTCCATTTCTTCATGCCCCCATTCAATGCTTCCTGCTTCCCTCAGGGTCTTTCCTATTGTCTCCTCTCTTGGTCCTTCTCCTGGCCAACAACATTCTGGCTCTGCTCATGCGATGGATGTGGCTCCTTTCCTGCAAAGCTGCTTTTCAGGCAGTTGGCCCTGGATTTGTCCTGCTTCATAGAGTTACTCCATCTCAGATGCAGAACTTTGCACTTCCCTTTCCAGGTCCCTGCCAGGTCCTTTCTCCAGCCAGGAGCTGCACTTTGCATTGCTCAGCACAACCCCTTGAGCCTGGCAATCCATCCAGTTTTTGACCCACCTTGTCCTTATGATTCCAATTTGGCCATGAAGGACGCTGCAGGAGACCTTGCCAAGGGCCCTGCTAAGGTCACACAAACAGCATCCCATTCTCTCCCCTTATCCAGGCAACTGGTCATCTCCTTGCAGGAGACAGTCATGCTGCTCTGGCACAATTTGTCCCTGGTAAATTCACCCTGACACCTTCTCATCATTCATGAAGCTGGAGAGGACTTTGAGAAGGACTTGCTTCACAGCCTTCCCAGAGACTGAGATGAGGCTGGCCCACCCTGGGTGCTCCCTGATGGATCTGAGCCACTCGTGCCACAGGGCACCTCAATCCAGGGACCATCACACCCCTGTAGGGACCTTTGCACATCTCAGCAGAGCATGCAGTGCCCAGGTGATTGCTTGGCTGGCCCACAGCTGACCCTCTTGAGACTTTCTGAGATGGATCAGTATCCTCAGGGGTTGCCCTGCTGGTGACAGCTACCTGCCCCATGCAGCCCAAGAGCCTTCCTCAGCATATCCTCAGAACACAGACGCATGAGCAGACACATTCACTCCCTCCCTTCTGCTGCATCCTCCTGCCAGCCCAGGAGGGCAGGTGAGGCCAGGAGGGGAGACCACAGGTCATGGGGGACAGACCTGGGCACAGAGTACACCCCTCCTCATCGTCCTCCTCTTTGCCTGGGATCTTGGCTCTGCCAGGGCAATCCCCAAAAGATCCCACTCCCCTAGGTTAGAGGACAAGTCTCTTTTTAGCCGAAACATGGCCAAGATTGATTTCAACCACCCCCAGAAAAGGGGGGCTTTTGCCATGCTATGCCCACATTCATGAGGACATGGACTTGTCCCTCCTGCATCCTGTCAGCTCCTGGTGCTGGCAAGCAGTGATTTTAAGATGCAGCCATCACGGGAACTGTTTAAATCCTGAGAAGGTCTAAGTGGCCACCAAGGAACTGCCCGCTAAAAAGGACTGGGTATATTTAAGGTAGAACTCAACTAGTGGTGGAGGGGATGCACCAATCCAGCAGTGGTATGTGCAGTACAGATTTTGGTGACCACATTTGTGAAAGCCAGCTCATTGTAAAACCCATTTCAAATTGGCCTCAGTTAGGAACCTTCCCCGCCTCTCCCTCCCCATCCTTAGGTGAGCTTGTGCTCACCTTCTAAATAAAGAACTGGAGGAGAAATGGGTTGCTGCTGGTTGGAAGAGCTGGGGAACAGCGTGGGAATTACCAAGTGGGAGACATGGCTGGGATTGGCTCCAGTGAAGGTGCAGGAGCTGAACCAGCCAGAAGCCCTCTTGTAGAGATGGGACCACCATGGCTCAGAGCCAGCAGGCAGGGAGACCTGCAAAGTCCACAGGAGAGGAGCTCTGATGTTTCCTGGCAGATAACACACTCCAGAAAGGATAACACACAGCAGAAAGGAGGGAAGCAGGAGGGACACGGCCCTATGAGGAGGATGGCTGGTGGCTGACCCCCAGCACGCTTCTTTGCAGCAGATTTCTGCCCCAAAACACCTATTTAGTCTCTGCAGGAACATTTGTGAGGCTGCGGGCTCACCTTGCTGCCTTCTGCCTGCTTCTTGCTGAGGGTGTTTGGTTGTTTATTACAAATCAAGATGCTGCCTGGCGGTCTTGCTCTTTGTGTTTCCAGCTCCTTCCCCTCCCAAAACAAGGGCAGAGCGGCTCAGCCCCTGGACCCACACCATGGGCAGTGCTTGGGCTGCAGCACAGGGATGGAAGCCCAAGGATGCCACTGAGATGCCAAGTGGGCAGGTAGCACTTGGCCATGAAACCATTTAGCGAGGTCTGTACTGGCCAAGGAATGACCAGGAAGAGTAATAACAGCCTGAGGCAAAGCCACCGGGACTTTCCACATCAGGGATGTTATTAGTTGGTGCATGAAGCAGGGAAGGCAGCTCATTATGCTGTGCTGTGGGACCACACGAAATGGCCGTGCAGCCACGTCTCTTGCAAGTTCTGGGCTACCCAGCACCGCACATCGGACACACTGGAGGGCGCTGGGCCAGCAATGTTGAGAGCAGCTGCTGAGAAAGTCCCCAAGATGCCTGCACAGGAATGGGGGTGACTTTCTGACTCCCCCCTTCCAAACCTGGGTCCCCCAAACTGCCTCTGGGTTGGGCAGGGCTCTGAAATGTCTGGGGGCTCCAGAAAAGGGTGAGAAGACCCAAGAGGATGGGGCGTGACACATCCATAACCTCCCATCCCACATTTTCACAGAGGAAATGCAAATCTTCCCCATGCAGGTGGGTGAGGAGGACAGGGCAAGAGTGGGGCCACCCCATGCAGCCATGCAGGCAGCACCCAACAGATTGCCCAAACCTCTCCCCATCCCTATCCCAGGATTTGCCACCACCACGATACACATCTGGGACTTATTGACCTGATTTCCTTGCCCCCTTTTTTTTAAGAAGGCTTTAACGGCTCTGAACTGTTCCTCATTATGTGACTTCTTCATTTAATTGACAAAATTACTGTAAACACACATTTTCTGGTATGAGGAGGTATATTCCTAGTCAATACCACTAAGCATTTCAGTAACTAACCTCCTCCAACAAATGAGCAGCTCAGTTTAGTTTTTGCTTTCATTAAGAGTGATTTAGGAGAAAAAAAAAATATGGATAAAACAGATAATATTGTCTTACTGCTAAACTTCACCCTTCCCCTCCATCTGTATTTCTTTTCCACAGTTGCAAATACTTATCACATCTCCAAGCCTGCAGAAACCCACTGCTTTTCATGGTTATTATATGAACATCGAGAGGTAAAGGTTTTAAAATTAATCCACACTCTGTGCTCGCCTAGGCTGCTCGCTTCATTTTTCAGTGGGAATAAGAGTCAGATCTCTGCAACCCACCACACATTCTTGAAGAACCTTCCAAAATCCACCACAAACTTTCTATTGTTAGTGACTCGCATGAGCAAATCCTCGGCGAAGGCCATCGGACATGTCATTAGGAGAGCAAACCAAGCAGAAAGGCCCCATATGACCTCCTTGATGCCAAGCACTTTTAATAAGGAGTTACAAGGCTTGCAAAGAGATTGGTGAGTTGGTGCAAAGAGCATCTTTTGGAAATGGTCGTGTCCCTGCACCTAGTGGTTTCTCTGCCCATTCCTGCACGTCTCCTGTCCGGGTACCAGCTTGTGGTCAAGTCCCTGCCCTTGGCATGGCACCGGGCACTGCCAGACAGATGGGCTTTTTTTTTTCTGGGAGAGTGCAAAACTAACCAGAGAAGGCAGTTTTTAACAGGGGGAATGTTTTCCCCATCCATGTCCTCGGTGTGTTTTTGTTCCCCTGCCCGGAAGACCCTCAGCCGCCCCCAGTGTCTTCCACCTGCTGCCCATCCCATCCAGCCCCAAAATAGATTGAAATGTCAGGACTTACAGCTCGACCCCCTTTCCCGTCCCAGCGGGGTCCCTGCTCGGTGCCAGGAGGCTGTGGGGAGACTGGGGGAGTGGAACGAGGGCTGTTCCCCCTTGCCTGGGACCCAGCCTTCCCAAGCCCCACCAAGGCAGAGGGCAGGTGACTTCCAAAGCTGCTCCTGAGAATTTACAGGGTTGTTTGCAGGAAACATCAAACTCCAGAACAGAAGTGCCAGCCCAAGAGTCATTCTCCCCCCTCCCCCACCGTCCCTCTCCACCTTCTTGCTTGGTCTCATTTGTACCAATTTGCCCCGCAGGCTTCTTGCTGATTTGCCATGGCCCTGGCAGAGTTTCGACCGGGGAGGGGGAGAGGGAGCCAGACGGGGAGCGGCTGGGGAGGGAGCCAGCCATGGGGAGGGTGGTGGGGAGAGGTGTAGGCCAACAGTAGCCTGGCTTGCCAAAAGCAGTTCAGACCTAGAAAAAGCTTTAATGTGCACAGACGGAGCAGGCTGGGAGCAAAACCAGCTGGGTTGGAGGAGAACATGCTCTGCGAAAGGCTGGTTTGGGGCTGGGTGCGTGTGTGGTTCAGAGCTAGCTCCTTGCTCCAGCCCTCTGCCCCCAGGGGGAAGGTTAGATGTGAAAATTCCCCTCCCAATGTCAACTTGTCCTATTGACGAGTGATGGGCAGGATGCCAGCCTGATTTTCTCTGGCGTTAATCATTTACCTGCTCCAGCCACCACCTTTGCTTTGATAGCTCCTGAACCACATCTCCAGGACAAGATGCTCCCCCTTGTGCCATATGATGGACCCCTCAAGCTGGGACAGTCGTGCCATCATCCCCACCCTGTGCCCATCATCCTGGAGCTTGTGTCATCATCCCCACCCTAGAGCTCATGCTCTGGGATTCCTGTGTGAGGCTGAGCACCATCACACATGGAGAGAGACAGAAACCCCCCATGGGGGTGATTCAGACCTTGGGTGCCTTTCTCGCTTTGCAGGTCCCTTTCTCCTACAATAATGAGCCTCAGGCCACACAGTTCTGGTGTCTGGTACCCTCCCAAGTGTTGGCCCTGGCTGGAAGGACCAGGGACAGCTCTAGCCCAAGAAGCTCCTTGCAAGGAGATGCTGGATCTGTCCCAGACTGACCCTGCATCACATTATTTAATGCAATTCCTTAAAATGGGACCTTCCCCAAACTGCCTGATGCTCTGGCCTGGCTCATCTCTTTGGGGTCAAGCGAAAGGACTTAGTGTCTCCCTCACTATTGACCCACCAGCTCCATCGCTTGACCACATCCTCAGTTTAGTATTCTACAGAGCTCTGGTGCCAGCATGGAAGTGACAAATCTGGCACCGGACGTGACAGCACAGGGACCCCAAGATCTGTCTCTGGTGCACCCCCGCATCATGGTGGGGGGGGCCTGGCTTGGCTCTTGTCCCCGAGCGATGGGGGGGACGTGGCACTTCCCAGGCACATTGCAGGCAGCCGGCCCCAATCTGCCATGGCACAGGGCCACCTGTGCTGGCTGCCCACGCCATCTGCAAGGGGGGGATCAGGGGGAGACGGCTGCTATCCCCCCCCTCACTTGGGTCAGCAAGCAGGGGGACAGCTGGGGGGGAGCACGGCTGACTCGCTCCATCCCGGGGTGCTGGCACTGCTGCTTGCACCCAGCGGGAGGAAGAGGAGGGGATGGCGGCAGCCCATCACTCAGGTTTCTCCTGGGGTCTGCTGATGTGGGGCTGGGTGGGGGCTCTGAGCCCTTTGGTGTGGTGCTCGGATGGGGACATGCTGCACCCTGGATGGCCGCAGTGCCACTCCCTGTCCTCATGTGCACAGGAGCAGAGGTGGACCCCAGCCGAGGTGTGACTTCGGGAGTCTCTTGGATCCAAACCCCCCCCATGCTGTGCACATGGCTGAGCACAGGGGGTCCCATCCTCTCCTGCCCAGGACTGTCCCAGTGCTGGCCCAGGGGTGTCTCAAAGGAATAAGCCCCAAGCAGCCCCCAAGCCTGCTAGCAGGAGAGGGAGCTGGTGATGGCTCTGATCTGCCCTCCTGATCATGTGGGTGGCACCTGCCATCTCCTCACTCAGCTCCTGGACCATCCCGAGAGCCCCCTGGCCGCCCACCATGTGTCTGGAGCTGTATGGCCACCAGAGCCAGGCACTGGCAGGTTCGTTCCAGGAATCCCCACAGGCGCTGCAGCAATGGCTGTCCTGCTCACAGGGGACATCATCCTTCAATAAGATGATAATGGAGCCTGCCCTGTGCCTTCCTACAGGTAGCTGGAAAGTTTTATTTGTCACTGGCTGCTGGAAAGGTCACGGTGTCCTCCTCCCCCTTCTATTTCTGGCCCTTGCCCTTTCACCATTGGAGCTGGGAAGTGCTCCCATCTGCTGGACCCCGGACACGCCAGCTCGGTGTGGTCACATCCCTGACACCTCAGCCCCAGAGGCATGTGGCAGGGCTGCAGGGAGGATGCTTTCCATGGGGAGGATGCTTTCTGGCTGCCCACGCTGGCTGGGCTCTTTACAGACCAGAAAAACTGCTGTGAGGTGATGAGAGCTGTGTGCGAGCTCTGTGCCGTCTGCTTCAGCCTTGGCATGGGAAACTAATGGGAATTTTGGGGCGCAGACAGTGTGCGTGATGCTGCCGGAGTATCTTCCCTGTAAAACCCATGAGAGAGGGGTCTGGCCAAGGTAATGGGGCTGAAGCAGCCCATGCTGTGCCCGGTGTGGGGTGACAGGGATGCAGGGGGGAGCATGGGTCTGGAGGGATCCTGGGAAGCAGCCAAGCCCTTGCCCAGGGGTTTGGTCCCTTGGCAAACACACACTGGCAGGCAGCTGCCAGGGGCTCTTGGCATCCCAGCATAGGCTGGGCTGGCAGCAGTGATGGGAGGGAGAGCTGCAGGAGCACTGTGGGTTGTAGGATGCTCCTGGATCTTACTGATCCCACTCAAAAACAGGGAGCAAAAAGGGAACAACCCTGATAGACAACAGGAGACAGAAAAAGGAGATTCATCCTGAAAATTGCCCTTTGCTCAATCCCTGCAGTTTTTTCCCTCATTTTGGGAAATACTCAAACTTTCATCTGAGGTCTTCTCTCCTGAGGGGCCAGGCAGGATCAGCCCAGGGATCCACTGGGCTTCCCAGGTGCAGTGGCCTGGGATTGCCACAGACTCAGCTCTGTGCACATAGATCAACTTGCAGCCATACAAGGAGCTTCAGAGACCTTTTGCACCTCGGGGAGGGCAGCTGCAGACCCCTATTGCTATACACTTTGTTCCAGCACATCTTGGGAGACTTGTGAACCCAGGAAGAGCTGCAGAGGAGCCCTGCTCCCGTTTCCAGCCTCCCCAGCTTGCTCAGACAGTGCTGTACCATTAGACCCAGTCTTGCTGTACAGAACCCAGCCTTTTCCAGCTCTGGGCCAACCTGAAGAGGCTTAAGAAAAGCCCCAGGGAGCTTTTTCATGCCTCTTTGTTCATTGAGCAAAGATATTCCCAGCCCTGAATCTATAGATTGGCCCTTAAACTAAAACAACCTCCAGGGACCAGAGAAACAAAAGTAGATTTTGGTTGTGGTTTGTTGTGTTTTGTATTTTTTTTTTTTCTTTTTCTTTTCCTGCGTAGACAGCCTTTGCCCAGGAGGGGTTAGCATGAAAAATGCATGTGGGGATTGGGGGAATGGGGGAGCATGAGGAAGAAGCTATCGATCAAGTATCTCTGAAAGCCACACAGCTGTGCCAGCCTTGCTGCCTCTGCCAGCCCTTCCCAGTGCTCCCAGTGCCAGGCTCAGTGCCCACCTTGGCTTTCAGCTGGGGTGATGTCATGCCCAGGAAAATTCCTCGCATCCTGGAGAGGAGTTTGTGCTGGAGAGCAATGGGATGCCTGTGCAATCCCTGCCCTCCCTCTGGCCAGGCTTGCAGCTTGCTCCGTGCGATACAGCACGTTGGAAATGGGGTTGGTGTCTTTTCTTCCCATCTCTGAAGGATGCTTTTCCCAGGATCTACAAGACCATGATGAGGATCTACAGAACAGCAGCAGCTCTGCCCTCTTTGCCCATCAATCCACCCATCAGCCCCACAACTCTGCTCTGGCAGATCAGAAATAATAATTGCAAATAATAATGAGCCCAAGCCCAATGCAAACACACAGCAGCCAAGAGTCAAGGTGGGTGACAAAGCCCACCACCTGGTATGAGAAAAGCAAGCTGAGGGCATCTTCAGGTCCAGCAAGCACTGGTGCCGGCAAGAGATGTGGGACACAGCCCTGGAGCTGCTCTTGGTCTGGTCCTGCAGAGCTGGTGTTTCCATACAGGTGGCAACAGCAGCTGCAGCGGGCTGTGGGTACCACCAAGAACTCAAGTAGATCAAAGCACTGCAGGGGTAAAACCTTCACCAGATGGTGCTCATCTAGAGTGGGAACATCAAGGGCTGGCCCTGGAGTGGAGGCTTCATGCTATTGCTGTCCCCACCACCAAAAACAACACTGCTAGCCGAAACCAGTCTTGGGGCTGGGAGAAGGGATAGGGCTGAATTTAGGCTTCAGCTTGGCTTAAAGTGCCCTGAAATTTGGCCCAAATTTGAAATTTCAGAAAGGAGAAAAGCAGTGAGGAGAAAAGCAGTGGGAGATGGGAATAATCTGATCCTGCAAGGGGAAAAAAACCCCCCGATATCTTTGCTTCTTGCTCTGGCTGGGCTGAGTACCTCTGACTTCACCAGCAGGCACCGGGATGGGACACCCAGCAGTACCTGCTTTGGCCCCCCCTTTACCTAGTTTTGCTCCACTCCTGTGACACACCTCCTGGCCCGGGAGAATGGCTCAGTGCCCTCCTCCTGGCAAGGATTTTGAAGTGAGAAACTGAGCACAACCAGCTCAGAGGGGGAGAGGAGTGCGCTCTGAAAAGCTGGAGGTGGGGGTTTGCACAGCCCTCATGTCAGTAAGAGCATTTGCCACCAAGAAGGATTTGAAAAGGCCCATCAGCCATCCCCTTCCCAGACCCGAGAGTATGCAGCCACCAGCAGCTAGTGACCGGTGTCCTCTCCTCTCCTAGGGCCATGGTTCAAGCCGTGGGCAGGGGATTCTCCAGACTCCTGTCAGCTCTTCCTGTGCTGCCCGAGCCTGGGGATGCTGAGCTATGGAGAACAATCAGATTCCCCCCTTCATCCAGGAAAAGCTCATGGCAGCAGAAAGATAGTTTGGCCCAAATCATTGACTGCATGGTAGGACACTCAACACAGCCCCCTGGCTCCCTGCCCACCCCTGCCAACCCCTTGGGCACATCTCTGGCCCTGCATGTCGTAGGGACATCAGACCTTGGGTCCAGAACCCAACTTGGTCACATGCAGTTGCCTTCAAAACCAGCAGCTCCAGCCATACCTGGAGCCCTGGCACCCACAGGCAGGGTGCTGCATGGGCAACCCCCCCACCCCAGTCTGGTGTGGTGGGGATGCAGTCATCCCTGTCCCACCCGCGTCACCTCGCAGAGAGCAGAAGTGCCTTTGACTTAACATTGCAGGTTCTCTGAGTCCCCTCATCTAATTACAATCCTAATTACCATCTGTGGCTGGAATCTGATGTCCCAATGTAAAACTGCCCCTCTGGGAGGGGCCACAGTGAATGATACCTCTGCATGGGCAGGACCGGGAAAATGTTAAGTGCACAGATGGGGAAACTGAGGCACAGAACAAGGGAACACCGTCAGCCTGGCCTCCCCTGTGTACACACAGAGCAATTGTATCATCTGTGCATTTGCTGGGGATGTATAAGTAGAAATACCCCAAAACATTAATTTTAATGATTTTATCTCTTTTTAACCCGTTTTCAGTTATAGCTGTTTGTTTTGTGGGGGCTTGCTCAAGTCTGGGAGTTCACAGAGGTTCCCAGCCCCAAACACAGCCAGGGTTCCTCCATCCGAACATCACCATCAGACACAGTTAATGCTTCAAAGAAAAGCAGAAAAAACCCAAACCAACCCCACTATAAACTCTGCGTGGCCATGGGGAACATGGAGATATTAGGATCATTTTCCATTCAGCAGGACACAAACTATCCCAGGCACGAAGTCCGGTCCCTGACCATGAAGACAGGGATATAGCACCAGGAAAGACACTGCAGGTGGGCTTTACAGACCCCCCCCTCAATACACACACACACACCCCCCAACATACACACAGATGGACGCTTTGTTTTACATTTTGCTGCCGCGTTGCCCCCAGCCCTGGAAACAGTTTCATTGCCAAGGAGATTCCAGCACAGGGAGGTGAAGACAGCCAGGCAGGGGCTGGAGGCAGCAGGCTGAGTGAAAGTGCTTTTGGAAGTTGCTTGAGAATTCTTTTTGCTCTTTTGTCAAAGGCAAGGGGAGCCCTGAGGTGACCGAGTGGGGTGGGATGGGATGATGCCTGGGTGGGAGATATCTTGGAGCAGCCAGGCAGGAGCCGTGAGCTGCCTGCAGCCCTCGACAGCAAGAAATAGGAGCAGAGGAATGTGCAGCTGGTTCGGGATGCTCCCAGCTTACAGCATCGGTGTTCGCAGGGATAAAGGCTGAGGCTGGGCTCTGCCAAACCCAATCTCCCGCTTGTCTGATCCCCATCCTGAACTCCCACTTGCACAGGCACTGAAAAGCACTTAAAATCCCCACTAATACTACTAATATCTGTCCCATCCCACCTGCCCGCCCAAGAGCTGGGTGCTGCTGCTTGCCAGGTCCCTCGCACCTTCCCCTTTGCCTGGGACAGCCTCCTGGAGAAGGAGAGGATGAGGACTTACCTGCACACAGGACTCCGCTTCCCTCGCTGTGGCTCTGCTCTGCCTGATGTTCACTCTGTGAAAGTGGGAAGCGTTTTAGATCCTGCAGTAGGTTATATATTGTCTGCAAGTCTGGCCCTAGGGCGTCCATCAGTTGGTCTTGCTTTGCTCCTGCCCCTATATGGAAGATGCATCACATGCTCCACAGCTCCCAGTGATCAGCCTGGCGAAAGGGGAAAAGAAGAAGGAGAGGAGAAAGGGGGATGAAAAAAAAATTTTCATCATCATGAAAGAGGCAGAGAGAATTTCTCAGTGGAAAACCCACCAGCCAGAAATCCCTGCCTGACCCAAACTTTCCCCACTCTCCTTTTGTTATCCCTGGCTCCCAGTGGCCCCCTTTCATCTGCTGTTCAAGGCCAGCGAGATGTGAAGGCTCCTTCACCTTGATCCCACGCCTGCCTCACCGCCAAGCAAAACATTTATCCCTCCCCAGTAATGCCCCTGGTGCTGCTGGGATGGGCAGAGATGGGGCACTCCCAGGGCTTTCCCACCGTCCTTCCCTGAACACACCTGGAGACCAGGTCCAGGGCCACCACGCTGGTGCAAAGCTGCTGAAGTGGCATCTCCTGGAGCGGAGTGCTGGACAGGAGGAGCTCTATGAAGTGCTTGGGACTGGGGCAGCCTCCTTCACCCATCCAAGGGGAAGAGGTGTAGGTGAGGAGCTGCTGGCACATGGTCATGTGTGCGCAGGTGTGTCCCAGCCACTACCACAGTGAGGACGGTAAGGACAGGCAGGAGGCTGCTGCACCTACTGTTCTGCCAGATATTCTTGACAGTTTAAGGACATTTCTCCAGCAGAAGCAGAGAAGTTTCCTCCCTTATCTCCATCTCCAGTCTTCTCAGTAGCCGTGATGCACAGCCAGTTGTGTGGAGCAGGGGCTGTCGACTGCGGGCAGAAATCTCTGTTTCACCACCTTCTTCACCAAATTTTACCTGGTGGCTTCTCAGCCCTTGGTACTATTGCCACCATCCCAGCAGCTCCCCGTGACAAAGCACAAGGGAGGGACTTCTTGCACAGTTCTTGTAACTCTCGTCTGGGAGCCAAGCGAGGCACATGAGTCTCCCATTTTGAGTAGGACACTCCCAGCTAGAGCTCCTCTGGGAAAGCAGGCCCCAAGCAATGTCCCTGGGTCAGCACAGGAGTCATCACCCCAGCATCATGGCTTGGTGTTCCCAGCAGCCATGATGTGAAAAGATGCAAAAGGCATCTAGAAGGGGTTGTGTCTACTGCCTTGCTTCACTGGAGTTCAGATCTCCTACCTTGGAGCTCGTACATCCATCCTACTAAAGCTTTTTCTTAGGCAACCCAGCCTCACCAGTTTCCATTTTTCTGGGGATCTCAGAAGGAAAGTCTTAGAAACACCAGTGCCTAGTCTGACCATGCTTTGTCCAGATAAACCATGATTTCCCCAGACAGTCACGTTCTCACAATATAATTCCTTCTCGTGTCCCTGCATGTTCTGGAGCCTTGCAGTGCCACTGTAGAGGGGCCCACAGCAACACCAAAATATTTGGTCTTCTCAATCTCATTTAGAATAGCTGCGTCAGAGTAAAAGATGTGACCCTGGACCAGCAGTCTCCAGGGAGTTGCTGCCATGTGGCAGACCAGGCTGAGGGCACCAGCTGAGACCAGAACCTCCTGAGACATTGTAAGAGCCCATAGTTCTTCTCTCCTGCAGAGGAGCACAGTCCCCTCTCAGGACTCTTTCTCATGGCCACCGCTGATGCTTATGACCTGGGATGTCCCATCTTCTAGGATCAGACAACCTTATTTAAAGGTGGTTTGATGGAAAGGTAGAGGTGAATTATTCTAGAGGCAGAGTAGGTCTTTGCCTTTCTGAGGTGTTCTCATCGAAACGGAAATGGCACTATTCTTTTCTCCAACAGCACTTGGGTCCATTTCAGTTTTCCGTGACTCATGAAGCAATCTTGAACTTTCAGTTCCGATGATGGAGTTTCTTGTTGGATCCATACTTCACCTAATATTTTGTCCCACGTGGAGATGCTTTGCCAGCTTTTGCACTAGGTAAGAGCCCCCTCTTCCCTGCCAGGATCACGTGCTGCTAGCTCTCTTTTTCCTCAGGCCAACACCAAATCCAGCAACATCCCCTCAGCATAACTTCACCTTTTGTTCCTTTATTCTTTATGTTTGCTCTTCTCCATCTCAAATCAGCCAAAGGGGAACACACTACTGAGAGAGAGAG